>JAMKCH010068039.1:0-111868 GCA_023653785.1 Ophioderma brevispina | reverse complement strand
AAGATATTTCATTGCGTTATGTGTGTATAGAGTGCCTATATAGACCGTGCTAATTACAATGACAATTCCTTTCTTGCGAATCATATAGACCGTGCTAATTACAATGACAATTCCTTTCTTGCGAATCATACACTTCTCAGTGGCGGCGCAAGACCTCTTTTTCTGGGGGAAAAGTGAAATTTGGGGGGAAGTGAAATTCTGGGGGGGTCAAAGTATCAAATATTTGGAGATTTTTAACCCAATTTTGGCCCAAATTTGGTGATTTTTTGTCCCAAATTGCCAAATTTTGCCCAAAATCTCCCATTTTTCTTTTGGCCAGGGGGAAACCTAGGGGGAAAGAAAAAAAATTGGGGGGAAAAGCCCCCCATGCCCCCCCTGGCACTGCCACTGACAGTTCCATGATGAACTCAATCAAATTGTGCAGTCCACAGTAGGCCTACAACTCTCTTGAAATAGCCGTAAAGTGTCTTTTTCGAAAATGGGGTGTTCAGGCTTTGAACAACCAGAGATTTGTCATTTTGTACTCATAATTTATAGTTGGCAGTGGTGTTTGTTTATTTTAAAACTCATCCTTTTTATGAAAATACCCTTTTTACTGAACTCAATAATCCACCTTTGTACTTTATTGGCTGTGACACTTTGAGTACAGTGGGTTCTGAACCACATCCAGCATCCTTTTTATATTATTGGTCTTTGAAGTCATTAGCCTGGTCTTAACGTGTCTACACAAAACAATTACAACCAACATTTTGTAATTTCTATGAAAATGTTTGGATGTTTTGATTTTTTTCCAAAATGAATATGGCAAACATAGTTCAACGGATAGGTGTTTGTATTTTATTAACCATCAAAACCCACCGTTTTTATTTCTGGACCCATCCTTTTTACAAATGAAATTCAGTCTCCCACCCTTTTACCAATTTCAGAATTTTTATAACCCACCCTTTCTAAAGCGTGGGTTACCAACTATGAAAATCCTCTACTAATTGCTCAAATAAAAGAAGAATATACATTTATTTACCAAAGGTTTCATAACTGTTGCTTCTCAGTATTTTAGACAATATCTAGAATTTCTTGTTGATTGAGAATGTGATCTGCAGTCTGTGATGGAGAACCACATTGGCAGGCTGGCGATGGCCGCAGCCCCCATCGGTGCATATTGCTGTTGAAGCGACCGACTCCTGTGCGAATCCGTTTAAGGTGACCCATTCCTTGCGTAGGAGATTGCTTCCAGGTGGTAGTTCTGTCTTAGGTGTAATAGAGAGTTGATCTGGTCTTGGAGTATCTAGCCAGGCAGTATTCCATGTCTGTAAGATGTTGAATGGGGAACTGGAGAGTTTAGCATCGTGTCAACAGAAAGGTCAATGAGAGCACAGTCTCTGTCTGCCTAGCTGGTGTGATTCTTTGACAGTGTTATGCAGCAGGTGCTTGTTGTCCAGCAGGGCCTTATTCACTAGTTTGTGCGTGTGGTGTTCTCTCTGAAGTGCTGCAGGTGAAATGCCTGAAAGTACTGGTAGAAATTCAGATGGAGTAGGACGGAGGCAACCTGTAATGGTTCTCAAGGTCTCTTTGAGTACTGTGTCCAGCTTCTTTGTGTGAGGAGCTATTGGACCATGCTGAGGCGGCATTTACAGTGCTTGTAGCCAGAGCCAAGGCGGTGATGCGTAGAGTCGTTGGGCTTGGCACCCCATGAAGATCCACCAAGTCGGCATAACAGGAGGTTAATAATATATATAATATATTTTATTTAATAGTAATAATCAAATATTATTTATTTCGAGTTACAAGTAGAAAACATAAAGTACAATAGTAACTCAGGAAAGAAAAATGGCCATACAGCCCAAACCCCTGATGGATTTCTTTCATAATGGAACAACATACGCAAACCTGTACAAACACAAACAACACACATTTGCATAGCATGAACATGTAATAACAAAGTCAAAACTTATTTACAAGAAAATGTTTCTTACACACTTTGGAACTGAAAATAAAGAAGTAGCAGTTCGAATATAACAGGAATACTTCCCATAGTCTCGGAAAGGTAAACAAAAACAGATGTTGAAGAAAGAATAGTTCGTGCACGCCAGTGCAGAAATCTATTGCGATTTATTACAAGACTTTGGTTAAAGAACTCTAAGAAAGAGGTTGGAACCCATCCATTAAATCTGAAACAAAACTGCAGCCTATGGAACTTAAACAAGTCCTCAACTTTCAATAAGCCAATCAGTCCACCTATCAAGATAAGTACCTCAACCAGACCAAGACCTTTCCTGTACTAACACGAGTTATTTGCCTTGGAAATTTCTCAAGCCTTTGTCTCTCATAACTCATTGAATGGAGCCCAACAACACCCAGTAAACCAATAAGGAAGGACAAGAGCTTTGTAAAAGTGTAGTAAAGCGAGAATGTAGGTGTTTTAGTACTCTTATCAGAAACCAACAAGGCGTGAGATTTAATTACAAGTGGAATCAATAGTGAAGAAAATGAAGAGATTAGAAGAAAATGTTATGCCGAGTAACTGTAACTCATTAACGCATTGCGGTTCACCACCTAAAGAGTATCTATTTGGCACATAGCTAGATCAGAGAAATGCAGTACAGCAACATTTGGAGACATTAGTGGAAGATTGTTTTTTGACTGTCCAAGTGTATCATTTATCAAGATCACTTTGAAGATCAAACCTATCACTGAGCTTCCGAATAGGTCTCACCATTGTATGATCATCAGCAATTGAAATATAGGATACTAAAGTCCCATGTTGATGTCGGAAACAAATAAAAGAAAAGACAGGACCGAGTACGACCCTGTGGAACTCCAGAACGTGAAGTGTCAAATCAGAGAATTCACCTTTAAATATGACTCGCTGCTTTCTATCCTAAGAAAGTTCTGATCCAGTAAAGACGAGATCCTCTAACACCGCAAGCTTGAAGTTTTCTTAGTAGGAATGTTGTGTCTACCTTATCAAAAGCAAACTGAAATCAAGAAAAACTGTCCAACCAGGCTACAGTCACGCCCATCAAGGGTTTCACTGGTGAGGGTGGAAAAATTTAGACAACAATTGTTCACAATTTCTGCCTTGTCTCAATCCAAATTGATTATCATCAAGGTATGAATTCTCCTCCATGTATGGCCATCAATATCAACAACAAGTTTTCTCCAAGATTTTTACACAAGACAGAGTCAGAGACACTGGACGATTAACTTGAGGAGCATCCTTTGTTTGGCCAGAACCCTTAATTCCCTTGAATACAACTTGGCACATACGGACTCGAGGTTCGCTGGTAAGGAAGCTGCCATTCAAGAGCTTCACTCCCGGTAGGTGGTGTCAGGGTTGGTGTAGGATATATTGCAGAGGCGGCTCCATTGAGGTTTGATTTAAAGCTGGCGATGGCGAGCCTCTTTGGTGTTGAGGGGGAAGGGCAGTAGCCGTGGCCCTTTGCTTCACTCAGCTTCATCTCCAAGTCTTGAGATTCGGCCAGTAGGGCCATATCTGCAGTGAGTGTGGCCGGTTTCTACGGTCTGTCCATCTGCTGTCCCGAGTGGAGAAGGGCACGATCGTCGGCGGTAGTCAATATATCACTATGAGTTTTTAAACACTGAAATTATTGTGTATTGATCAACTATGAATTGCTTATTGTCCCTCTAGATTATGAGTTTAAGGCATCCCAAATAGGCATTAAGGGGGCAAAAAATTACAATATATCATTAAAGATGATTCCCACTTGCAATTTGAAATGTTTCTTTGTGTCAAAGGTAAAAAGTGGTTGTTTAAAATGGTAAACCTGAAAATGGATTGCAGATATTCCATTCATTTCTTCTATCATTACAAAATAAAGTTCTCATTAAATTTGTTTTCCCATACACCCAGAAGATATTAAAGAGACATTCCTTGATTTTTGAGTATATACTATTTGTCATCAAACAACTTCAAACAAGACATAAGTTGGACTAGGACACAATATGTATTGATTTATCCTTTCCATTTTCCAGCAAACTTTTCTCCCATCCATACTTCACACTTGCAGCAACCTTCATGCGGGTGGAGAAAACAAATCGTGGGTGGTTGTCGTAAGTCATCGCCCTCACACTTTCTGACAGGACACTGCGTTAGCGCTATTTACCTTCCCTACTTTTTCCACCAAATACGACTGGACAATCCGGTGGCAGAGCGTCGCAGATATATAGTGTGCAGCAAGAGCCGAAAACCCTCTATTTTCGGAGTAAACCGATTGACCTAAGTTGAACAAAGTGCATCATATATCAAAAATAAAGCTTGTGAAATCTCAGGAATCCGGAAACGCATGATGCAAAAAAATGATAAACGTGGACAAGTTGAGTTAGAGGGGGGAAAGGACCCCCTATGAAAATCACCAATAAATTGAAATTGAAACTGGTTATGATCTACATTATGTACCAAATTCCAATGCTTTGGGTTATAAAGCATGTGTTTGGATTATGGCACATATCATGATTATATGGTCTAAACATTATTAGGTTCATATAAATATTCTAAAGTAATGTAGATCACCATAAAGGATGGGGGGGGGGGGGGGGGGGGGGGGGGGGTACTGGGTAAATCCCCAAAAAGTAGATCAATTACCATCTACCCATGGTGATGTGACTACAGTCTCTGCTTATTTTCTCCCAGGAATTAAAATGCTGAACTATATTGTTAAGTGATCTAAGATATTCCATTTATCATTCATAACATTTGACACAAAATTTAAGCATAAAATGGTTACCGGGGGGAGGGGGGTTTTATGGGGTAGAGTAGGCATCAAAGTGGGGGGGTGTGTACAGTTTTGATTCGGATTAATAAATCATCATATTAAATGTTACATAGTTATAATAATATTTCTTTCAATATTCTCATATTATTTTACTTACGTGTAACAGGCCGGCGGGGGGGGATGTGCCACCCCAGAGAGCTTTGACGGGAAAGAGGCTGCCTAAAAAGAAAGAAATCGGCCTCAAATAGGAAATTGCCTCTTTGACAAGTATCCCTGTTACGCCCTACCTATTTACACGGGGGTTCAGATTTTTTGGAATGTTGTTTTGTAATTGTCTAACTTATCGATGCGGATTTTTTTTATTAAAAAATAAAATTTTCTTGCCGCATTTCGAAGAACGCATTTGCCCCTATTTTTCAAGGTACTTACCTGGAAACTCCATTTATACTGCACTTTGGCCTTGTCTTATGACCCCCCCCACCACAAAATTGTCTCCTTGGGGAACCCCTTTGGTACCAACGTGAGTGTTGGAAAACACCCTAGCCACTTAAGTGTTAATTGTTTTGTCCTTTTAGCCAAAAAATACCAGAACAGAACAATAACAGAACAAAACAAAAGCAAAAGCAAACAAAGAACTCCGTTTAAACTTGCATGAACTAACCAAGATGATATAACTTAGTATTGAGTGAGGGCTGTACGTTCAATATACTTATGACGTCACAGAAGTAAGCCTATGGGGAATTGAATGTTGGTCCTTGGCACCACTGAATAGAGACACTAAAAACTATTCATTTGATACAAAAGTTGCAAAAATTTTTGCAATCATGAAGTGGCAAAAGGGGGGGGTAACGGGATGTGCGGTTGGTATTTACTTTTGGATAATGAACGGCGCGGATGAACGGTCCCTTTTCTTGAAAATTGGTAGAAGAAAGGTTGCGTTTCTGTTTCAAGTACATGTATATTTTACAGTGGTCATTCAGGGTTGAAGATGCTTACAAACACAAATATGAAAAATAGTGCTCCAGAATGGCTAAAATACATTTTAACAGCTATATCTCACCTTCTGGGGCTTCGCCCTTTAAAACTACACCAAAACAGGCATAAGGATGGGTAGCAAAATCTCATTTTGTATATTTTCGTTGTAGTGTTTCAAATCCCTACCCAAAAACAAAAGTGATTAACCCCCGGGGTTTTTAGGGTTTTAGATATTTCAACTACTTATTGAAGGGTTCGATATATGTACCCTCAAAGGAATTGTTCATTCCTGGTTTATAGGCAGAGGCCGAGTATGAGGGATATAGAATGAAGAGGGAAGAGGAGATAAGCGTGACGCCGGAAGAAGGAAAGAGCCGCCCGAGGAAAGGAGAGAGAGAGTAGAGATAGAAATAGAGAGAAAGGAGAATGAGAGTAGAAGAAAATGAAGAAGGTAAACTATAGAGTGTAAGAAGGATCCAAGGCAAGAGTGTGAAAATAAATACATAAAGAAAGATAGAAAATATATATATAAAATATATTATCATCTTTTTATGATTAACTTACCCTCGCTGAACAAGGGGGTGGTTACCATCCCAGGAACTTTCTCTGGGGCGTAAAATGCCAAAAGCTTTTGTAAAAACGTTCTGGGTACTCGTACCTCGTCCGGTCCAGTCATTTAAGCAAAACAAGTGTGAAGCTATGCCATCAAAGTCGAAAGGAGTAGTGAGAGGGGGGGGTGGTGGACATCCATCTTTAAAAATATTCTGCACAGTAGGGTTATAAACTCTGTTTTTGTAAATAATAGTTCAATTGCCAATATTAGAGCTGAAAACAACATTAAAATCCGGATGCCAACCTTTTTAGTGCCAAAATTGGATTTCGCCTATTTTATGTGTGGAAAATGCCCAATTTGGATTCGTGGACTTATGACGTCATTGAGACGCAATACTAGGTATGGTAGTACTTATTTTGGTTGAAATAGAAAGAAGACAGATACCTATGCACTGTTATCAAAGCATAAGCATAGTAGTAACCTTCACCCCCACGAATAATGTCTCCTATAAAAGAGTTAGGCTGCAGGTCCTATTTACCATTGTAGCTAAGAAAGATGCGCCTCAGGCTTATACATTTACTGAACCAACCATTTCTAGCTACGATGATTGTGCACAGGTCTCCAGATTTACTGAAACTAATTCATTTCTTAGCCTAAAAAGAATTTCTTGCTGCAGGCCTATATCATTTGCCGGCATATATTTACTGAACTCATTCATTTCTTAGCCAAGAGGGGTTGCGTCGCAGAGGTTATAAATTTAGTGAAATAATTCATTGCTTAGCTAAAAGGATTGTGCCGCAGCCTATAAATTTACTGAAACTATTTTTTAGGGTTAAGAGGATTGCGCTGCAGGCCGATATTATTTACTGAATATATTCTTTTACGCGGGTCCCACCGCCAATAGAAAGCTTACACCGAGGCTTATAGATTTATTGACGGAATATAAATAAGATGTATAGGGTTAGGCTTATAAATTTACTACCACTCATTGCTTAGATAAGAGGTGCGCTGCAGGCCGAGATTAAAATTTTACTGATTAATATTTCTTAGCCCAACGAGGGTTGCGCCGTTTAGGTCAATTAAATGTAACTAATTAGTCATTTCAAGCTGGTTGCGCAGCTAGTCCCTTTAAATTTAGTGAACTAGTTAAAAAAATAAGAAGGCTCTGAAAGAGGCAGAGTTTTTGAAGAAACGAGGGAAATAGTGGGGCCCGTTAAAATACTTCTTTAGATGTGAAGAGTTGCACTGAAGGCCTATAAAATTTACCTTAACTAATCATTTCATGACTAACGAGGATTGCACCGCAGGCCCATATATTTATTTGAACTATAAGCCCCTGGAGGGTAGGTTGAAGAATAAGGGAAATTAGGAGTAGTAAATAATTTCTTATGAAGATTGGACTCAGGCCTATACTTTGGACGAAAGGGTATAAACCCATGCATAAGTCAACCCCGTCGCCTCCGTGATTTAGGGTTAGCGAGGGAAAGTCCAGTTATCGACCCCCACCCCTTAACCAGTGGCGCAACCAGGACATTTGCAAATCGGGGGTGAGGGAGCAGAAGGGTGCCGAGGCATTTTGTGAGGGGACTAATTTGTGTCCTTCTCAAGCAGGGTGGCATGTTCTGAGCAGAGGGCGCACCCCCCATCACCGTGCGTTTTTAAACCACTGCCCCTCCTTACCCTAAAGGGGGGTGATTAAAAATTTAGTGTTAAACTATGAGGTTAACAACCGTGGACCGTCATCACTTGACACGATTGTCTTGCAGACTGCTAAGTAAAAATATAAGGTTATTCCACCTCCCCCCCTCCCCCACACACACACCATACACACCCAAACACCATACACACACACACACAAATCACAACGCGATTTGCATGATAATTTCTACTAGTGCAACTACGGTGTTTCGACAAGGCCCCAATTTCAAAACAGCATTGGGGTGGGGGGGTGGTGGTGGGTAAGATTGTGGAGGGGGGGGCAGGGGGAAAAGAAAGTCTATTTGAAACTTTATAGAAGGTTTCAGTGTCAAAATTGTGGTCAAATACATATATTTGTGGGACAAACTCCCAGCTTTGTTTTGGGGGAATAAAATGTATCAACGTGGGCATGTTATTCAAATTTTCTACTAAAAATAGGGGGGTAAACTTTGGACCCCCCATAACTAATTGTACAAGTTTTTAATTTTTGCATCATGCATTTCCTGACTCCTGGGACCTATAGCTACAATTTGATATATGACAACCTTTGTTCAAATTAGGTCATCACCTATCGAAAAAAAATTGGGCCTCTGCTGCAGCACTAATAGCTTCTCATAAACGCAGAACACCTCAACACTGTCTGAACGACCTGCTAGTAGAGCTTGTAGAATTTGGACAGCGGTCTTTCCCGTCTGTTGCAAGGTTGAAGCCGAACTCCATCCGACGATGTCCAAAATGGTGGGAATGGAGGACTATTTAGAATGGCCAGGATGAGGACTGAGCTTGAACATCATGCGCCCTGACTAAGGAGCCTGCCAGGCAAATATGTTGTTTCTTATGCGAATCTCGGATGAATGAGGTAATCCAGCGGCAGTCTAAGTGCAGGACCATGGGGTGTCAATGCATATTTGTAGTTAACTTGTTTTGCTGTACGAATGTTCTTTGTACGGTCGAGCACAATGGCACCTCTGAGTGGCATATGCAACCTTGGTGAGTCATGGCAGAAACATGCTTTCGGGATAAAAGAAAGAATCTGGTTTTTGGCTAGGAACCCTGCCTGTGGAAGAAGAGACACTCCTCCACATCTTTTGGCAAGGGGGAGAGGTCCATCAACCTAAGGCTAGAAAGATAGCCCAAAGATCGAAGACGTTTACGTGGCGGCGTGACTGTGCTGCAGACCAGCGGTCTGAGATCTGGAAAGAGAGTATGTGAGCCCTACTCCGACTTTGACTCATCCGTCTTCAGGGTGATTGAGGGCCCCAATGGACTAAATTGGACTATTTGGCTCAAATTGAGTGGATGAGTCCTACATTGATGGTCTAAGAATAGATTTTGGGAGACCGAGATCTAAGAAGCAACGAGGTGCCATCCTGGCGTCCTCATCTATTGTTTGCAATACTATTCAACGCTGATCGGGCTGAACAGCAACTCCAGGAGACGAAGCTATGTTTGGACCGACACGACGGACTGCCAAGGTATAAACCGGGCACATCCTTTACCTAATAATTTACCGCTTTCAACATCATCAATCATCTTGGCTGATTTTCAAATAAGTGATAGATGCAAAGGCATCAAGGCTGATTTCTTCACATTCACCTTTCCCCAAGGCAGTATGAAGGGACTACCATCAGCATAAGGCCATCATCTAAGTAAAGACGAAAATGGTTAATTCCCCCTTTCAGTCTCAGAATTCGACCACCACCTGGACTACTCGGTTGAAGTTTCCTGTAAGCGTCGAGAGACGAATGTAAGGACGCTGAGATACTAAGCCTCCCTCCCATGCAAGGACCTGTGCGTATAAACGTATGGGAGTCATCTTAAAAAATCAGGTATAGCCGCCCACGCCAACAGTTCTTTAGAACTTTGGGCACAGCGGTCAGCGTCTTCATACAAAAGCGTCGGGCCGTACGTATTTTAGATTAAGGTGGTCAGTGAGATTTTCACAAATCAGGTGTCCCTATAAGTGAGGAATTCTTATTTTTGCATTAATGTATAAGCTAAAAATAAATAAAATTCCTCACGTGAAATATTAAGCTTGAGAATCATTTCTTGGTACAAAAATTTTGATGATAAATTTACTATTAAGAGCATACTGATATTATTACCACTTATAATCGATATCCTAATGACTTAAAGGGGCTTGTTCCGATTTATGTGTATTGTGTTTTCTACTTGAATTGAGAGCCTGGCACTTGGCACATACACCCCTTCAAGTACGTGGGAAACCACGTGCGGTTTTAATTGTAGAAGCAATAATGCACGTTGCACAGCCCCTAGTCAATACTGTGGGCTAATATCGATGGTTAAGCCACTAAAACGCAGTTTTTTTTGTTTATATCTGGGAATGAAATGGATTTAGGGCTCAATTTTCGGACGACAATGAAAAATACCGCCTTTATCTGATATCAAAATCGTACTCCTTCCGGGTAAATCAGGGGTCACAAAGACGATCGGAACACGTACACTTTAAATACCTAATCTAATTCAGCTTTGTTATGTATGCTAATATTATCTGGTAATTTGACTTCATAGCTCAAATTGCATATATGCAAAAACCCTTTTGATGGACAGGCTGGCAGTAAACTTGAGGCAATACCTCGAAGAGACCACCACTAGGAACCCACTGATTGGAGGTCACCATCCGACACGCCACCGCAAAATCGAGATCCTCCCCCTTGCCCCACCCACCACACTGGCCCTTATCGGCCTTGGTGTGCTTATGCCCGTTTTCACTCTTATTCCCTTGGTTTGGCTTGGGACTTCGCCGACCTATATAAACAGATAGAGGCTTTGATTAATTTGGTTCAGTACTTTGGAGGATTGATTGTATTAAAAATGATTAATAGTAGTAATTTTAATTGATATTGCCCTTTAATTATTAGTGTTCGATATTTCGCACTCAATTTGATGGCACGTCAGAAAGTTTCTGTGGGTCTCTTCGGCTGGCCTCATGTGGGGATATCCAATAATATTGAGGCGCAACCTACTTAGGGGCAATCGCATTCACTTGTTGACAGTACGTCACACTGTCGCAGGTAACAGTCTGCTAAAGCTTATCCTCAAAGCCTTATTGTTGACATATTAGGAAGCATACTGATGTTAACACCACAAGTTTCCCTATGCTATAATCACTCAAGAACATTCAGTTGTTCATAACTTCATGCATTCTATACAAACTTCAAGCGTCAATATTTTTTTTTTTTTTTTTTTTTTTTTTTTTTTTTCAAAAATCTGCATGTATGCTGAAATTTTAATCAATTTAGGTGACTATCAGTGAGAAACCGGGATAAACCATTCTTGATTTGCAAATAAAGGTCTATTCGTTTCTTTTCTGGTACTTTTCATATATGCAATCATCCCAGGATGTTCAGACAAATTCCACCCAGTTGTGTAATTCAACTGTATATTCCTTACAGTACCTAATATGATATGGAACCTATTTTTGTTTCTTTTAGTAAGTAAAATTCATCAAAAACATTTTCAATTTGAACAGGCAAAGATAGTCGTGTGTTTTTGTACAGTTAGTACAAGCATGATTCTCCATGTAATCACCAATCTCAATATGATTAAAGATGAGATCATATCAGTATTAAAATTCAGGAAAGGTTATTAATTAAAACACAAATTTTAACTCCTTTCATATGCGAGAGTGGATTATTGTTGGGTCACACACCAAGCCAACCGGGTACATGCATTGTACACAATATTGATCGTGGATCCAAATAATGCTACATAGAGCATTGATTGAGTTTCCAAAATAAAATGCATCATCAAACACAAATATTATATTATATACTTCATAGAGATATTGGCTGACTGTAATCCAATTATTGCTTGTCATCTAAAATTGCATTTGAAAGATGTGTCATAAATAATCTTCGATTACAAATGTATAGTAATAATGAAAAGTATCTGCCATATTATAAGATGCACGACTCAATCTGTATGTACACATGTGATCCTTGTTTGTACAGTCAATGATAAATTCAACTAATCACAGACTGTTGCATCACTCACTAACAATATACACAAATTTCACAATGTAGCTAAGTGGCAGCACAATATGTATGATTCTAATCTGACTGAAACATGTATTAAAAACCTTATTTCAGCATGCAAATGTTCCAGTAAAAACATGGATTGCTGATGATTTCTTTTTGAATATCCCACACCTTGGTTGTACTAAGGTTGCATCAAAGGCTTGTGTTGCGGTCAACTGTTTATTCCTTCTGATGTGACACTTGACTATTTCTTAGGTTGGCAATCTATAGGAAAAAACTAAAAGTGACCATTACGAGTTAGTTGTTAAAAAAATGTAGGTCGTCCGAGATATAACGAAAGAAGAGAGCAATTCATGACCATAACTGACCCTGAATGACTTTAAACACCTCAACTGTTAATACCCCATGTATATAGGAGCCATTGTCTCAATGTATAATATAAGCATACCAAGTATGAGCTTGAATCCATTACTGCAAATTAAAAAGTGACAGTACGTTGAAAAAGTCTCACCCCGGGGGGGGGGGGCACTTCTCAATGGACAAGTTGTAATCCGGGTCCAAGCCATCACAAAACGCACCCTAAAGACCTAATTTTCGAAGCTTGAATTTTCAACCCTAAACGTATCAACAGAGCAATTAAGCTACCCTAAACAAGTACTTGATGGAATTTGTGCCCTAAACAAAAGTATCAGTAGCGCAATTATGCATACCCTAAACAAGTATTTGTTCTTTTCCCTATTCTAAGCAAGTATTGATGCAATTATTACCCCTTTATATGTAAAAGTAATAAAATTATAAACCTAGAATTGACTGACCTGACATTTAAAAAAATTATAAGTTTTAATTGCTAAAACATTGTCCGTTTAATAGGTAAGTGATATAGAACAAATTTGGTATAGCGACCAAATCAGGCAATGACAAAAGGAGAGCCGTCATTCTCATCTCAACAATATAGCCCTGTACTAAAAATCACATGCATGGTTCTTTACCGCAAATAGCGCGGCAATTTGGGAAATTTAGGAATTGAAGCAAGGTTGAGGGCAAGTACAGATTGTCGGAACAACTATTTTTTTGTTCTGCTGAAATGAATATGGGACCCCTAATGCGTAAGTCCTCATTTAGAAAAATATAACCCGTTGTCTTGATTTTTGGTGATTTTTAGGACCCTTTTCACGTTACATACGTAACGTGCCCGATCCTGAAAACGAACCTTTTTACGTGAATTCTTGAGCACGGATGTTACCCCCTTGTCTATGAAGAAGAACTCATCCCCCCGGGGTCAACCAAAAAAATGGCGTATACTAGTATTTGACACACAGACAGATGCACTCACAGACACCGTCAGGTTTTTGTGCATGGCACAACGTCACACAAGGCCACCAACATGTGTGACACTACCTAAAGATCATGGTACCAAATAACATGAAAAGTAAGCACACATGTGGAAATTACCACCATGCAATTTGAAAAATCTTACCATTTTTTTGGGCTGTGACCACTAATTACCCTCAAAATGATCGCCTCTTGAGTGGTAATAGCTTAAAGGAAACCAGGAAATAACAATATATTCTACAATAACTCTATAAAATAATTTATTTACACATATTGAGTGGGTTTCATCAATCGAACAAGAATTATATTAACCTAACAATTAATTAATAAAACCATCTAGTCGGACGCATGTGCTATTTAAAAATCGCGCTATTGTATAAAACGTTGTTTTCGTGCAATACGGCCAGCCGTTTTCCGTCCTACACACGCCATAAAGGAAATCCCATTATGAACAGCAATCACATGTGAAGGTTTAATGACGCTACGTTCTGGTCCGTATCGCATAACAATATGCATATCCCATATACACTAGTGCTAATTTCAAATAGCGCCTGTTCGAGATAAAATGTTTTTATTCACTTTTAGGTTATGTATGAATCTGTTTATATCCATAACTACTCAATCTGTGTGTACTTTTATTTTTTATAGTGTATATGTATAATTATTCTTAGTGCGGGTTTCTCCGTTAGGAGCCAAGTGGCCATATGGAAACAAGTAATTATGTTTATGATTAACATCTAGGGGTCATTATTTTATCCTCATACCAACCACAACACATAATACCCATGTGTACCCTTAAAGCAATAATGGCACACTTGTTTTGAAGAGCGCCCCCATTTTCAAAATTTGATATTTTGTGGTGCCACAGCCTACAGGTGTATTTGTCTAGGAAGCTATACCTGCCAACGAGAATGCTAAAAAATGCGATTTATCCTAAAATAAAGCGATTTTGGAATTAAAATTGGGATCCCTGATTGAACCCTGATGAAGAGTGCCATCTGAGAAAATAATCTCTAAACTGACTTGCCTGAACCAATAAAACCACTATGGATGAGCGTAGAACACGTACATGCGCTATATTTCCCGGCTATTTACTGGAAGCCTTTCCCTCCAGCAGCCGTTGAAATTAATTATCGGGGATCCCGATAATACTTATTTCTAATTACAAAATTCCTTCATTTCGTGAGCACAGACATTTTCGAGCTTAACCATCCACGTATAGTTTACTAGCCAGTTACCATGTAACCGTGTAAAAATCTCAAATTGTTTTTGAAACATTGGGGCGCTCTTCAAAGAAATGTGCTAAACACCTTTCGTGGTGCAGCAGACTTGTTAGTGGAGCTTAAGATGCATGGCCAGATACACAGACAAGTTGATAAAACGCTGTTATACTTTGTTTGACTTTTCTTTGTTAACATGCTACCAAAGCAAATCACTATTGCCCTCCTTACAGATAAGACCGACAAAAGTGTATTGCTATACATGTTGTTGGCTAAGAGGACATCGATGTTATTCATAATGCATTTCAAACACCATGTCTTAACTATGTTGCTGTAATGAGGTTAATTTTACATGTTCATCCATATCCTATTTTACAACTTTACCAACCTTGCTGACCTTGAACCCTTGTATGTAAACCGTTTGACCTCACAACAACTTTGAGAGATCCCATGTTGCCCCTATGACTCACAAGATTTTGGTTCCAATTAACTTTACATATTTCTGTAATGCTTGATTGGTGGGTGTCTCCATCTGTGTTTTTGCACTTGCATGAATAAACCATGTGTATTTTTTTGGTAATGTTGGTTCCTCAAATCCTGTGTATTCTGGTAATGGTCAGCGAGGTTTTCATCCTCGCTTACTTTATAATATTAATATTTTTATGGCGTCAAGCGTAATAACGCTGTTCGTCTTTGATCGGTATACAATAACAGCCTGTAAGTACAACATGACAAAGACGTAGATAGCATCATTCAAACTCATTATGTGATTACTTAAGGCAATATTGTACAGATCTGGTTGTTAACATTGCTATCTTCAGTAGATAAGCATCATTCACTCAGTCATTGTGTACTGAAGGCAATAATTGTACAGATACTGGTTGCTAACATTGCTATCTTCAGTAAATAGCATCATTCAGGTCCAAGGTTATTTGTGATTATGGGGGCAATATTGTACAGATACTGGTTGTTAACATTGCTATCTCTTCATTAAGATAGCATCATTCAACTCAGTATTGGTGATTACTGAAGGCAATAATTTTACAATACTGGTTGTTAACATTCTACTTCAGTAGATCGCATCATTCAACTGAGCTTTTGTATTATTGAGGGTAATAGTACAGATACTGTTGTTAACATTGCTATCGTCTAGATAGGCATCCTTCAAACTCAGTATTTGTGATTATTTAAGGGCAATACTTGTACAGATACTGGTTGTTAACATTGCTATCTACAGTATATAGATAGCATTCAACTCAGTATTTGTGATTATTGATGGGCAATAATTGTACAGATAACTGGTTGTTAACATTGCTATCTTCATTAGATAGCATCATTCACCCTCAGTATTTTTGATTATGATGGCAAATATTTGTACAGATACTGGTTTTTAATATTGCTATCTTCAGTAGATAGCATCATTCAAACAACTCAGTATTGTGATTAACTGAAGCAATAATTGTACAGATCCCTGGTATGATTAACATTGCTATCGTATCTCAGTATATAGCAATCATTCAACCAGTAATTTTGTGATTATTGAGGGCAATAATTGTACAAATGCTGGTTGTTACATTTCTATCGTATCCTTCATAGACTGGTTTACGTAATTTTTGTATTTGGAATGGTAATCATGATATTAACATGGTTCCAACCATAGATATAGAAAAAAAAAAAAAACAAAAAAAAAAAAAACAAAAACGAGATGGCCGTTGCCCGTGTGACGAAGAGGCGGGCACCGTAACCGTGTTTTTTGAAAATTATGAATATTCATACGTCATTCCATTCGAAACGCGCAACTCGACGCGCATGCAACCTAACCCGTTGGCCTGCAAACGGTACATCGTTCTATACAAATGCGTGTATATATAAATTGGACACAACACTATGGAATCAGTGAATATATGAATAAATGGGTACACCACGCGCTATGGAAATAAGTACACGCACTGTGGGAAAGATGGTTACGGCTTTTTTAGCTGGCATTTGCTATCTAGTGTTATAAATAAGAAATCTGTGGTTCCAACTGAACTTCAAACTTTGTAAATAAGGTCATTTTACATTTTCATGCTATCTTACAACTTGACCTCACTAACCTATGACCTTTCGACCTCATCAACAATGGGGGATGCCATGTTTTGCACCTGTGGAGTGACCCCAAAGTTTGGTTTAATCCATTTAAAGTATGTGGATATTACAGCCATGTTAACCCCTTTTCAACAACAGACAACCACAGACATCAACAAGTTCCAACAACAACAGACATCAACTAGCAACAACAGACATCAACAAACGTGACAAAGTGATCCCTATGTGTCTTCCTGCTTAGGGCAGGCGACCACAAAAAGTGGTTGCCCTGTGAAATTTTAAATTCCTTTCAGAAGAAGTTGATCCACTTGGGACCACAAAGTTGAAAAGAACACGAAAGAGCTTTCAGAAAATATATATAGTTTGTATTGGGTGTAATGATTCCTTGCGTGCTTACAGGGTTGCTTACATAACCTTGTTTATATCAACTCGCTAATATATGCAAATTTTTTTTACTGTTAAAGGAGGGTGTTCCGACTTATGTGTATCTTGTTCTCCATTGGCTAAGCCATGGCACCTGCAAACACTTACCATCAATGTCGTGTGAAAACAAACTTGCCGGTTTTTGGTAATAGAAGCATTAATGCACATTGCAAGGCCCTATTCACTACTGTGCTAATCAGTTTTTTGTGCAAATCGGGGGTCCCAGGTGCGATCGGAACAAGCACCTTTAATTAGTTCATTTTTTCACTTTAAACTGATGTACATACATGTACTAACTTGATGCCATACATTTGATTCTTTGTTTGATTTATGGCCATTTAGATATCAGTTTACAAAATATTGTATGCTATATATCAGTTTACAAAATATTGTATGCTATATTTCACATGGCTCATCTTCTGGCTCTCGGAGAATGTGGCCAAGGGACCGTAGTTGATGTTGCCTTATCATAAGATGGATTTGTGCATTACTTACACAGTCAAGATGTTTGATGTTCAGCATTATTCTGTAGCATGATGTTGCAAATGCAATTATCTTGTTCTCCATGTCAGCAGATAGCATCCATGAATCACATCCATACAGGAGTACAGTCACACAGGAGGAGTTGAAACATCACTGCATTGGCAAACGATCGCAGTGCTTGGAGAAAACTTGTAGTCGCCTGCTCCGCAGCCGATTGATGATGTTGATGATATTTCACACAGAGGTCTATGGAAAAACCATCTTGCAGCTCGTTATTTTGCTTATTAATGCAAGTTAGACCATTACCTTTTTCAATGTTTTTAATTGCTGCAATATCTAAAATTAAGTATACTTCAAAAAGATATCCATCCTCAAATAATAATAAAATTATGTTTTTCATAATTTTACTCAGGAAACTTGAGTTTTCCCATAGACTTCCTATGCTATCATGCCCTCACATCCGTGGCCTCACATCCTCCACTCTGTACGCTCGCTAATTGATCATAAAATTTCAGGCCCGTACGCAAATTCCACAAAAAGGGAAAAAGGTCCACTTTTTGATGAATTTTTTGATAAAAAGTCTAAAATTTAGAGAAATATTGACAAGAAAGTCTACTTTTTGGTGGTAAAATTATGAAAAAGTCCAAAAAAGGACCACTTTAAGGGGGTTAGGTCCATTTTTACCAAAAAAGGTCGTCCACTTTTTCGAAAAAAGTCCACTTTTTCGGAAGTCCCGCACCCCCCCAAAATAAAATACAGCGTACGGCCCTGCTATTTACATCAAAGGAGAAGCCTGAATTTGGTGTCAAATGAAAGAGGAAAAACTAGGCTTTAAAATAAAGACCAACAAGAAGTGTGTAGAAAAATGTCACACCTCCACCCTATCGAGGTTCACAGCTTAAGACGCATGGACAGATACATAAACAAGTTTTTGTTAAAACGAGTATATACATGTTTGACTTTTCTTTTGTTATACATGCTACCAAAGCAAATCACTATGTGCCCTCCTACAGATGACTAACAAAATGGGCATTGCTATACATAATACATTTTGTATGTGCATGTTGGCCTAAGAAGGGCATCGTTCATTTCCAACCGCATGTCTTAGCATATAGGATTGGAATACCTACGGGAAGCCTTAAGGCCCAAACCCGTAATCTCAGAGCAAATATAGTTTGACTGAGGTAAATTTTTCCCCGGGTCAAAAATTAGTCTCCGTACCACCCTTAAGCACTGAAACCACAGAGACCGTGAGACCTACCTTAAAGCGGCACTGGCACATTTTCACAAAATATGAAATTTCTTCAATTTGCTCTCAAATGATTGTCTAGGCCATTGGAAGAACTAAATACATTTACACATAAAAATAAAATACTCAAAAACAGATTTTGAAAATCGTGAGGGTGCGTACTTTGTTCAAATGTGCCAGTGTCTCTGTAAGCCTACACAACATTGATACGTGCAAAAGTACACAGTGTGATCACATCTCAGAGGTTGTTTTGAATCAATCCTGTGATACCTGGCAATGTATCCTCTACTGTACTGTACAATACATGTCAGTACTTTAGGGACAAAAAGTGTCCCAAAATTTTTAAGAATTTTTTAAAAAACAAGATATATATAGGCATGCAAAATTCCCTAGTACGAACGCTTTGTGGCTAAAATGAGCATGAAATTCAGGGTTTTTATGTGTTAAGAATATGAACATGACCCTATGAAGTGATATTCCTCAAACTGGTGCATTGTAGGATTGACTCAAAACATCCTCTGATCACAATCTTGACGCTTTGGGCAACTAATTTACCTCTAATTCTCTTCTGTCATCGTAGGATGCATCAGAATTCGTCTAAATGATCCCCACAATTTCTAGCAGAAGATGGTAATAGTCTTGTAAAGTAGTTGTGCTGTCAAAGATGAAAACTATGTGAAATTTTGGTGAGTGGAATTAGTCCGTGTGCATCTGTTGAGTAGCAAACATGTAAAATGCGCTGGTCGTCATCTTGGATCAAACTCCCCTTTAAAATGCAGTGTATTCTGACATGGACAGAGAGACTCGGGCAGATTTTGCTGTAACAAAATCCTACTTTTGCTACAGCGGCAGTTGATAACACAAAAGGTATAATCTATGAGCTAAAATCATAACTCTAAATATGAACTTGTCATCCATGTCACTGCACTGGAAAGAACCGTCATTTAAAAGAGTCAACTGAAAGGTATGATGAATGTTTGACACAGACATACACAAATATTAGGTCTTTCTGTGCATCAGATGACCTAGAAACAAGCATGATAGTTTACGAGTATACATACCATATCTGAGCATTAATGCTGCCGACTTCATTAAATAATGTAGATGATTTGATCCGTTGATTTTCTCACACTGTGGTTCTTCTACGTCGTTTTATAAAACAGCCTTTCCTTGTTTCTGCTCATTTGGTACTTGTTGTTCTCAGCTAATCATGTCTTAAGATTTCACCTATAGGCCAACAGGATAAAACTTTAAAAAATAACCTTTTAAGAGCTAAATGTTCATTAGAAATTTGCACAGAGGTACATTACCATAAGCTAGATATTCAGACTGGCCTGACCATGGAAAGGTCAATTTCACATATAAACATGTAAAATACAATCATTACAGTTGTGGAACCCACAAAGTACTAAAAATCCATACTCTAATTGTAAAAACCAAACAGAATGAGGCAAAACCACACGAACAGGGCCAAACCCCATAAGAAAGGTGGCAAGAAGTGCATTGAGTAAAGCCGGCCCCAAGGAGAGCGCTAACGTGGCGCAGCGGGTTTAACGCGTATCTGCCAGACATTTTGGAGCCTTTGGCCGCACTAAGACTAAAGGTACTACGTGGCGACGGCTTTACTTTTGCGGGATTCTTAGGAGACAGAGAGGGAGCAATGATAAGAGCGATGTGTGGGGGTGAAGTTGATGGAATAGGATGACTACTGAGGACTTGATGCAGATGTTGGGTTTTGGCAGAGCGATGGATCGTTTGGCGAAGGCGATATTGTACGTTGTATGGGCATGTGCTGAGAAAGGATGATTACATGCCCTTAAGAAGGCCGTTGCAGTTCGAAGGTGGAGGTTTGAGGAAGGAGGGGGAACGCCCAAAAGAAGACATGGAAGAAGCAAGTAGACAGGAGGAGAGTAGAGGGTTTGGGTTAGGATGGGGGATTCATGAATCCTGGTGAAGTGGAAGGAATGAGTAAGGGTGTTGCTGCATGTGAGGTGAATCCAGCCATCCCACTTTACGGGGAACAAAACCGTTTAAAAACTTCTGATTTACTACCTACTAACTCCGCATGCATACGTATACCGAGCATTCAAGAGGGGTTCAAGATTAGCAACCTCCCAGTGGCGAACCCCGCGGGGGAAACTGATCTTTTCCAGCTAATGATAATCAAACGGAGGCTACACTAATGCCACTTGTCAAGTTTCAATCCGGCCCTGGGGTCCCGGGACTAGCGGGGTAAATATGCCGGGACATGCCGGGCATGACAAAAAACTATTGCCCCGCAAGCCGAGATGTTTATTCCGTGACTTGGCTGGGAAGGTACGTTAGCTTGTCCCCACCTTGCCGGGACAATCATTGATTATAGCTGGGACTTAAGCCGCGAGGTAGAAAAAATTTTCCCGGCTCCGCCGGGATATAAACAGGGACTTTTTTAAAACGCATGGGGGTGGGGTGTCACACCATATAAAACCAGCTCTCAGTGAGCATTATCGCCCGTCAAAGCGTGTCGTATAATCACCATTTTATATAGCTAACATTGCTTCCGATCATCGTCCAGTGTCGTGAAAGGCAAAGCTATACAATATCACACACGCACGGTGGGGTGAAAATTTTCGGCTCGGTTCTGACCTCCGGCGATCCAATGTAGTGTGTTTTATATAGCTAGACCTGTTGGCGCATAGCCGGGGCCGAGCCGGTTTGTACGATTTTAGCAGATCCCCGCCCCATTGGCCGGAATAGCGGGATTGTCACAACCAACCGAAGCCCTGCTATAGGGGACGGGACATAGCTAGGGGGATGATACAAAAATGTACCCCCGGCTACCCGGTTTCGTTCTACTTTAGCGGGGACAAATGCGGGGATGTCACGACAGCAAAATGTACAGTCCCGGCTAAGTCCCCCACTAAGTCCCCGGGACCCCCAGGCCCGGGATTGGAATTGACAAGTGCATAAGCATCTGTTTGTGTTTTTTAATTCACTGTCTTTTTCAACTGCTGTCTTTTTATATCTCACTGTATTTTTATCATCGCCCCATCAGAGGACAACAATCTATGCCAGTCTGAACACAAGCCCTCATTAGGGCAGGCATCACAGAATGTCAATCAGAACGGCAATCGTCAGTGATCCAACTGAACGTGGAAGGTCTCACTAGGCACAGATCACCGTCATCGAACACGCTCACACAAACGCATAAAGCACGGCGATTCTCCAAGAGCCTACTGACAATTCCATTCGTGACATTTTCTGCTCTACCCCGCTGCTGCACACTATAGGAAGCCGAGAGCGTACCAATGGTTTGCCAACCTTTGCTTAACTCGCCCAACATTGAAACAAATTGGCAACCACTCAACCGTGGGAAGATGATGTGCAGAACTCCACCCTGGATGGGCAACGACCCAAGTGCAGGTGTTCATGTCACCAATGACTACAAGCCACCTAACCACCGGCTTCAGCAGAAACTCCTCTACAAACTTATGGTGCACCTTGCCTTTACGCTGGCGACTTTTAATAGTCATAGCATTAACCTGGGGTTACAGGAATACCACCCTGACGGCAGCTCCCCTAGAGGACTGGGCTCAAATCCGGCGTACAACTTTGTGCATGACCCCCAAGCACCCAGACGTTTCTACGTCTGAAGGTGGAATATGTCTACAAATCCCCGCCTTCTTTATGTAAACTGGAACACCATCTCCGTGTCACCGTACTGTTCTCGACCGCTTTCCTAAGTCCCAACACAGACCATCACTGATCACTCAGGAGAGCCTTGCTAACATAAGCTTGTAGCCACAAAGCCAATGGAAAAGTTGAACTTCCGCAAGGCAAACTGGAACCAGTTTAAATTGTGATTCAGCAGTGCCCAACCTCCCGACACCAACCTCCTTCCACCTGGAAAATTCTTACACAGCACTGTGTAAACTCTTGTAATACAGCAAAGAAGACTATCCCACGTGGCTTTGCCGTCGCAGTTATATCCCCTCCTGGGATGAGGAAGTGATACTCTCTACAAGGATTTCATTTCCTGAATTCTGATCCCGGGGAAGAGCTTCATCCAAGGCCTTCAGATCTTACAATTGGATGGGTATCAGAACGCCTTGAGCTGTCTGGGAGGAAAGTAGGGGGGGGCGTTCCAATGAATCGACTTCACTCACTCCATCATGAGCCATGGATACTATAAACTGTCTCACAACACCGACAGAATTTCCAAACCATCAAATTATGGTCCAGTGACTTCCAACGTCCATGCTGAGGCCACTCTCGCAAAATGCTTTTCCTTTTCAAGAACATTGTATACGAATCAAACTCGCTCTGTCAAAAAGGAGATCACCAAACTTCCGTCGAGCCCCCCGTGCTTGGACGGGCCCACTTTCAACATACCTTACTCACTAAATGAGCTTACCTCTGCTATCAGCCAACTAAAGAGTGGAAAGGCCCTGATGCAATGCGGCCCGCGATGTCTAGAATGGCTCCAGTTGTTATCAAACCCTGTGCCCATTACCATCCAGTCCTTACCCAAGATCTGGAGGAGGGCTACTAATCATCGCACTCCCCAAACCAAACAAGGCCGGTTGACAACCCTAAAACTACTACCGCCCAATTCAACCTACTGTGTGTCTCATTCAAACTCCTTGAGAGGAGATCCTGGCCCGGCTGGAGCCGCGTCCGTCGACCCCCATCTGCCTGACGAACAAGCAGGATTTCGCCGTGGCCGGATCCACTGTCCACCAGATTGTAAAACACAATGATATTGGAGGAAAGCTTGGTAAAAGCCTCGTAAGGCAGGCGTCATTTTGGTGGACCTTACTGCACAGCATACGACACCTGTGTGGCACAGGACCTGAACACTTACTTCTCAGGGCCATCCCGGGTCGTCACCAGTGACAATTCATATTTAAATAATGCTTTATTCTCAAGACCAGTGATGGGCAGAGTAGTCATCTGCGTCGTCTAGGAACAGAGTACCCTAAGGATCCTAGATTCTCCTGGCTCCCGATGCTGCTTCACACTTGTTTATATCAGCAATTTTACCTCAAACACCATCTAGACAATATGGCTGACGGCCGACGGCTTGCCTTCTCCACTCGTACACGCAGCTGGACAGAAGTAAATTAACAGAACTCTTCACTTACTGCCCGATATGTCCCCTGTGGCGGCTATCTCCAAGACCTGAGCTGAAGCTGATCGAATCCAAGACCACCGCGCTATCTGCCTTCCACCCTCGACACCAAGATGCGTCGGATCATCGCCAGCTTCACATCAACCTCAACGAGTGCCTCTGCCGACAATCCTCCACCAACCTATGGATGACGCTTGACTGGCACTTACTTACCGGTAGCACCTCTGTCAGTATGCGCCACGGTATCTTCGAGAAATAATCTCCTGTGCCGACTTGCTGATCCTCATGAGGTGCCAGCCCAACGACATACCGCATCACCCCGCTGCCTTTGCTCTGGTCTACAAAAGCCCCCCCGCTGCTGCGGCCATCGCCAGCCTGCAATGTGTTCGTGCACAGACTTGCGGATCACATTCTATGAGTGCCCTACCCTTCGTCCACCGTCAGACATAGATCCATCCAACCAATCAACAGTGAGCGGCTCCATGTCTCCAACATATTTAGCTGCTGCCTCATACGCAGCAAAAAGCCCGAGCATTTTTAGCCCAGCAATCACTTATTGTGAACCACCCGGTAGCTCCTACAGAAGACTCCACAGTTTTTTGCACGTGTATAAATTTCCAGTTTCACACAATGGCAATAGTCCAATTTTGTCTGATAACATTGGTTGATGATTGCGCCAAATGGTGTAGAAATTCAACCTCAAACACTTTCATTCACTCTTATCGATGACAATCAATTCCGGTTTACGATGAATCAAATTACCATAAAGTTCTTCAATGCGCTATTGACATTGGCGGCATTGACTTCTGTTTTATTAAAAACAATGAGATCTGAGTTTGTGGTGGTAAGCTGATGATGGATATGGTTTACGATACGATCGTGACGCCTGCTACACATATCTTGAAGTTCAGATACAACCATTGAGGATATGGAACCGCTCAATGGATTCGCCAGAGGCAGATTTATAATAAACACTGGATAATAACGATGGATGGAGTAATGAGTTGCACGCCATAAATTTGCATACGACATTTGTAGATAAATTTCACCAAATTATTCATTATAGCGTGTTCGTGAGATAACAATTCGACATGATAATCAATACAAGGGTATTAACACGCCACGTCCTGCGACATTTAGTCTTACACCTGAGAATACGAGCTTGATGGAACAGAACTTAATATGATCAAACACGGCAGATGAATTCTGAGAACAAGGGAAACTTTGTTGTCAATTGACCAACTAATCGGTAATCGCATTGCTCATTTCAGCGACAAACCTTCACTCATACAAGCTTGTTGAACTCAATCCAATGATTAGGTCAATTTACCTTGCTCTCCTTGATCACTCGACCGTGCCAACCAGATACCCAGCAAACGTGGTCCCTCATGTCGTTTCCGACTTTGGTGGCCTTACGTTTATACATGTTTAAATTAAGAGTGAATGAGCGCTGTACTTGGTGTGTGGGTCATCGGAATTCAAAACAGATAAAAGACGCACGCACGCACACACGCACCACACACACACCGGGAGACTGATTGACGAGACAGACGCCACCAGATTTTGCTGTGACAAATCCCCCTATTGATTAAAGCGTTAGGATAGTAAGTGTCCACTAAATGTGGGCACCCACACCCCCCCCCCCCACACCCCCCCCCACCCCCACCCCCACCCCCCCCCCCCCCCCCCCCCACCCCCCCCCCCCACCCCACCCCCCCCCCCCCCCACCCCTGTATACTAGAGCAAAATATTGACCCTAAATACCTTAGCATGTTGGCAATTTCCCGGGAAATACTAGTATTCCCACCTGTGGCGGGAGTAGTGGGAACACCAAGAAATACTGGGAAGTACCGGGAAATACTGGGACATACCGGTCGATACCGGGGAACTACATTTTACAGCTATAAGGTTGTAGTGATAATTTGGGTATGTTTGAAGGGTTAATTCAAATCAACTCCACTCCACTAATTTATGTGCACCTAAACCAACACAAGTATATAATTAATTTAGATCTCTCATGGGCTACCCTGGGTGTGGCTCTTAACATTATTTTTGACAATCAGACCTTCATTCTAAGGACTTCATTGCCCAGAGCTCCTACGCTCAGCTTTTTTTCCCTCAACAGTCTTCAGAGCTCAATAAATGGAGTTCCTTATTACTTGAAAGGCATATTTTTTATATGATCATGCAAGTAATTGTATGACATGCAGTAATTGACCCCTTGTTGGCACCTAAATTAACTCAGAGACCTATTAGCTCTATCCTCCCTTATTTTTATAAATGAAGCCTGGACAATATTATGTCTGGTTCTTATGAAAAGGACCAGCTACAACTAGGATAAAATTAAGAAATGCATAGAAGTCTATATACTAAAAAAACCAACTTTGTGGGTTTGTTTGTTTGATTTTTTGTTTTGTTTGTTTTGTCCGGCTATTCGTTTCGCCCTTCTTTACATACGGTATGAATTTGGTAGAGTGGTATCGCTCGGAACGTAAGGTTTGTGGTCATGTTTTCGAGGGGTTCATTGGGGGGCAAGGTCTTCCAGGGTCATTATTGGGTAAGTTTTTTTTGAGCGTGCTTTGCCATATGGATATGATTTTGGTGTGGGTGGTGGAGTTTCACCGTACGCGTTAGTGGTCACGTTTTGAGGGGTCTTTGGGGTCAAAGGTCCTCCAGGGTCATTATTGGGTAAACTTGGCCGTGCTTTGTACGTATGGAGGTGAGTTTTGGTGTGGTGGTATGAGTTTTCGCTGTACGAGTTTTGTGGTCATGTTTTCGAGGGGTCATTTGGTGGTCAAAGGTCATCCAGGGGTCATTATTGGATAACTTGGCCGTGCTTTGCGTGGAATGAGTTTTTTTGGTAGGGTGGTAGAGTTTCGCTTACGAGTTGAGTGGTCACGTTTCGAGGGTCATTTGGGGTCAAAGTCCATCCAGGGGGTCATTATTGGGTGACTTGGGCGTGCTTTGATCAGTAGGGAATATGAGTTTTGGTATGGTGGTAAGTCTCGCTGTAGAGTTTAGTGGTCACATTTTCGAGGGGTCATTTGGGGGTCAAAGGTCATCCAGGGGTCATTATTGGGTCACTTGGACGTGCTTTGAATTATGGATTGAGTTTTGTTGTGGTGGTAGAGTTTTCGCCATATGAGTTTAGTGGTCACGTTTTTGAGGTCATTGGGTTTTCAAAGGTCAATCCAAGGTCATTATTGGGTACTGGCTTGTGCTTTGACATATGGATATGAGGTTGGGTGTGGTGTTAGAGTTTTGCTGTACGAGTTTAGTGTCATGTTTTCGAGGGGTCATTTGGTCAAATGTCTCCAGTGGTCCTTATGGCTCACTTGGCCGTGCTTTGACGTATGGATATGAGTTTTGGTAGGGTGGTAGATTTTCGCTGTACGAGGGAGTGGTCATGTTTTCGAGGGGTCAGTGGTCAAAGGTTCATCAGGGCAATTATTGGGTAACTTGGCGTGCTTTGATGTATGAATATGAGTTTGGGTAATGTGGTAGAGTGTCGCTGTACGAGTTTAGTGGTCTGTTTTTTCGGGAGGTCATTTGGGGTCCAGGTCATCCAGTGTTCATTTTGGGTAACTTGGCGTGCTTTGACGTATGTGATATGAGTTTTGGTGTGGTGGTGAGTTTTGCCCGTACTAGTTTATTGTCACATTTTCGAGGGGTCATTTGGGGGTTAAAGTCCTCCGTGGGTCATGGGTAACTTGGCCGTGCTTTGATGTCTGGCTATAGTTTTGGTATTGGTGTTAGAGTTTTCGCTGTAGCGAGTTTTAGTGTCATGTTTTTCGAGAGGTCATTTGGGGGTCAAAGGTCATCCCATGGGTCATTATTGGGTACTTGACGTGCTTTGACTTATGGATATGAGTTTTGGTGTGTGTGTGAGTGTTTGCCGTACGAGTTTAGTGGTCACATTTTCGGGGTCATTTGGGGTAAAAGGTCATCCAGGGGTCATTGTACCTTGGCCGTGCTTTGATGTATGGAATGAGTTTTGGTATGTGGTAGAGTTTTTTCCCTCGCTGTAAACGAGTTTAGTGGTCATGTTTTTCGAGAGGTCATTTGGGGGTCAAAGGTCATCCAGGGGTCATTATTGGGTCGCTTGAGCGTGCTTTGACGTATGGGATATGCGTTTTGTTGTGGTTGTGGGGTTTTGGCCGTACAGGTTTAGTGGTCACATTTTCGAGGGGTCATTTGGGGGTAAAAGGTCAGCCAGGTGTCATTGGTAACTTGGCCGTGCTTGATGTATGGATATGAGTTTTGGTATGGTGGTAGAGTTTCGCTGTACGAGTTTTATGGTCGAATTTTCGAGGGGTCATTTGGGGGTCAAAGGTCCATCCAGTGGTCATTATTGGTAACTTGGGCCCGAACAGGACTGGCTTTGACGGATGATAGAAGTTTTGGTGGGTGTGGTAAAGTTTCGCCATACGAGTTTTATGGTCAGTTTTTTAAATTGGGTCATTTGGGGGCAAAGTTTCATCTGGGTCATTATTGGGTAACTTGGCGGTGCGTTGACGTATGGATTGAGTTGTTGTGTGGTGGTATAGTTTCGCTGTACGAGTTTAGTGGTCCACGTTTTCGAGGTCATCTGGGTCAAAGGTCATCCAGGGGTCATTGGTAACTTGGCCGTGCCTTGACGCATGGATATGAGTTTTGGTATGGTGGTATGAGTTTTGCCGTACGAAGTTTGTGGGCCTGATTTCATGGGTTATTTGGTGGTCAAAGGTCATCCAGGGTTATTATTCGGTAACTTGGCCATGCTTAATGTCTGACTTAAATGTCCGGACTGCTAAGTAGGTCGAATACAGTGCCTTCTGAAACATTCAGTATACTGATCTAGCGTCCGTATATTTCCGGCATAATTACAGAAAACCAATCGATGGAAGAACCATACTCTCAAAAATTTCTGCATTCCTAATGCCAAAAAGTCTCCCCGATACCCTGTTAATTTTGCTTAGGAAAGAGATATTGAGGTCCGAGGGATGCATGTGGCATCATTTGTGTTTTTCACTCGCTACGTTATTTGGAATGGTATGCACTTCTGTCCGTCCGATATGAAATGTGACAAACGTAAAATACGCGCGCGTCTCATAAATTGCATAAGTACGTTCAAACTGTAAATCAAACTGATCCAGGCCGTTGGGGTTTTTTTAACCCCGCAAAACTGGAAAGTAAAGGCTTGTTATTCAAAATCCCATAGGTGAAAACCATTTGGTTCGGCAAGATTTTTTACTTAAAAAAATTGATTATTTCCCTCTCATACCAAATTTACGTTGGTTCGTGAGCAAGAAAATGCAATTTCATCAGGCAAAATCCCAAAATTCTGTCTTGTCCATTGACTTAGGTGAAGGCCGCAATCTCTAAATCCCAAATTTAGTATCGAACTCATTTGTCCACCTCCCCCACGCAAAGACCCCTATTTTTGCAGTCACAGTCCTGTAACGAATACCCTGTGTTTGGAAATGGCAGTCCGTACACCAATATCCATTTCATAGGCGAGTGCACCCCCGGGCACTTTCACACTATGTTGACCAATTTGCCCCAATTTCCAAGAAATAGCCTTCCAGGCGGGCCCTGTTCCCCTGTCATCATCCATCACGAAAATTATCTTGTGAAGGTTAGTATTCAGTCTCCACCCTGATGTTACCTTCGACCTATTAGTGTGTGACCTTTGCCACAGACTTATTCTGTGCCCAGGCAGTAGTTCTATGTAAATTGACCTCTAGATGACCATGACCTTTTGGGTCACTCTAACACCCTGATAACAAAACATCAGACTATCCTCCCCTACTTCCATGTATTACTCTCTAGTGTAAACAAGTGAAATTTCAATCCCAAAAGAGTGAAAACTCTGTAAACCGCCCTCCAAAATGAGTGAAAAAAAGAAGCAAATTAGCACTCAAAAGAGTGAAAATCACTCCAAAAAGAGTGAATTTCCATCAGTAGTGCTTGTCCTTCGTTTCACTCCTCAAAAGTGTTGTCCATCGTTTAACTCCTCAAACGAGTGGAAATCCACTATATTTGGAGGAATCTTACTCTTCTGAGTGGAAATTCACCATTTTAAAAAAAAAAACTCCGGTTTTTTTTTTTGGAGTAGTTTACAAGACTTTCACTCTTTAGGGAGTGTAATTTTCACTCTACATTTGGAGAGTAATATTAGACCCATTAGCCCCCCCCCCCCCCACGGCACTCCCATCTGGAAGCGACACGTATGTAAGGCTGTTAAGACCCCTTTGTTAAAGCATCGTTGTCACCCAAACCACCCCATTTTTTTTTATTTCACACAAAGGCACCATATTTTGTGAAAATGTTACCACTGTCACCCCCAAAGACAAAAAAATTAAAAAAATTTTTCACCGGAAAGACTCTATTTTTAAAAATTTGCAAAAATCCACCCAAAGTACCCAATTTCGGACAAATTTGCCAATATTTGTCAACTCGGAAAAACCCCTATTTTGGGGTAATTTGTCTATTTCTCACCCAAAGGCCCCTTTTTTAGTCCTCTGTCACCGAATGCCCCTGGGTTTGGAAGCACGCAGCCTAACACCCATATCCATTCATCTGTGAGGTGCCCCCACACCCGATATCAGCCCATATGTCAAAGTTATAACGAATGCATAGCCGACAGACAGACAGATCTGTTTTAATAGTATAGATATCTGAGGATTTAAAATACGAGCAATGATAAATTTTCATCAAGCTTCATGTAACACTCGTCTACCTGAACCATTTTGTAACAAAAAACTGTGATTTTTGTTACTGAACCTCAGATTCTGTAAATTTGATACCACATGGTAGCTTAGCGTTTCTTCTTTCAATTGGAATCAAAATAATACCAACATCCCCATTATGACGTCACTATGACGTCATATGTTGAGGAAAGTATGAAGATACTGAATACAAGGCGGAAAATTGATATTTGGCATTTGCGGACTTCAAAAAACATATAGCACTAACAGCCCTCATTATATAAAACTAGTAATTACCATCAAAAAAGAGCCAAAAACTGCATGGAAATTGGATATTCCTAACATTTTTTGGCAGCAAATGAATTTTCCCTATGAGGTCTATGGAAATTGATGATTTGCTAACATGCAAACTTTATGACGTCACTGTGACGTTAATGAAGGCACGTTGGTACTCAGTTGGTATCAATGGAAAGAGGAGCGACAATAGCTATCTATTTGTACCAAAATCAAGTTTGCCTGTGATGTTTCTGTGTTGTGCTAGACATGACTTTGTTGGTACTACTCTTCCGAAGGGGGTGGGGTGCGTTGCCACCCCCCCCCCCCCCATCACTTTGGGATCACCTGTATTCCTTACCCAAAACCATCGGGGATGTCTGTTTTGGATGAAAAGTAGCAGAAATTTCAATTGACACAATTACATTAAAATAATTGGCACCAAAAAAGTGGGGGTTTTAGCAAGCCAAGGAAAAATGTGCCAGAGTCTCTTTAAGTGAATGATGGCTCTGGAAATGAACTAATAACAATTTATTAATAAAAAACATTGTAGCCAGGAATAGTGTAGGGCTATTTAAAAGAAATTGAAATTTGCAGGACGAGAATGCAACGGGCCCGACTTCAGACACACACCAACACCCACCACACACATCCACCCACCCCACCCACACACCACACACACACCACATGACAGACTGTCCCAACAAAAATGTTAACACTCGGGACAAAGGTATTTGATAAAAAGAAAGCAAGCATGGGTCTTTGTTTGTGGATCCCTTTGAAGCCAATATATAAATCAAAGCGTAATTTGCCATGTATTTCATTCAATCTGATAAGTAGACAAAAGATATTGTTCAGTACGTACAATTTGTGATGCACTTCACATCTGACCAGTTACATAACTCATTGTAAGAGGGTGTCTATGGCTTTATCTGTACTTTAATTCTTACTGTCATGAAAAATATTTTAAAGTAAATGGATTGATAAGACAAAACTAGATTCAAGTCATTAAAGTTATGTTCTTGTTGTGTGTTTTCTGATACTTTGTCAACATTTAATGCACCACTAGATGAGTTAATTCAAGTTTTTGATAGTTTGAGTGAATTTTAAACAATAAAAGTTGCTCAAACAGGTTTTTTTTTTTCAGTTTTGCAATTTGATGAACAAATCACAAAACCCTGGAAATTTTGTGAACAATTTCTTTCTGATTATCAAACAAATCCTTTTCTGAAGCCCAACTCTCTAAATGTAAAAAAGTGAAAAATCACTCTTTCAAGGAATGACTCTAGGGACCAGTCTTTGTTGGAGTTAATTTTCCCTCTTTGAGAGTGAATGCTGTCAATTCGTCACTCTTATGAGAGTGACAATTCATCGATGAAGAGTAATCATTAACAGAATTCACTCTCTAAAGAGTAAAATTTAACTCGACAAAGACTGATACCTAAAGTCACTCCTTGAAAGAGACGTGGTTTTCCCCTTACATTTCTGAAGGTTGGCAGACTAAAGTGCAGAATGTGGCACTCTTTACAAAAAATTCCTTGATATTAACCAACAAATTAGTACAAGTCGGAAGTACATCAATCCATGTTACAATCTACTACTCATGCCAGGTTTGTGTCACTTAAAAGCAATATTAGCACATTTTTTGAAGACGACGCCCACAATTTTTCAAATATTTGGAGGGATTTTTACAAGGGTTTTTGAATTGGTTTAACGGGCTAGTAAACTAGCCTGTGAATGGTTAAGCTCGAAATGTTATGTGTCACAAACAAAGGAATTTTGTACTAGAATAATTATCGGGGCTCCCCGATAATAATTCAACGGCTGCTGGAAGGAACGGCCTTTCCAATGTGAAAATAGCCGGAAAATAAGAGCCATGTAGTGTCTACACTATCCATTAGTTGTTTAATAGTTCAGGCAAGTCAGTTAGAGGTTATTTTCTCGACGGTGGCACTATTCATCATGGACAGCATAAAAAGTAAGCATTTCCAGCTCTGCCGTTAAGTCCAATCTGGGATCCCAATTCTAATACAAATCAATGATTTTGTGATAAAATACACATTTTTAGCATTCTTGTTCGCAGGTTAGGTTCCTAGACATTACCAACGTAACTGTGCAAAAATAATCAATTTGAAAATTGGAGGCGGCTCTTCAAAAAAAGGTTCCAATATTGCTTTAAGTGACCAAAATGTCAAAAGAGGCGGGGGTTTTTGCCAAATGGAAAAAAAAAAACATGGTTTAAAACCACATTTTTTACACTTATGGGAAAAAACCTGCCAACCCTGCAAGCTTAATGGAAAATATTTTATAAAATAAAGGAACATGTCCCTGACCCAACTTTGTTCTTTTTCTGATGCAATTATCCTTCAAACACCCTTTCAACTACCATAAAAGTGGACAGGAGATTTAATGGGATCACAAATTTCTCTCAATTTTCACTGGTGGATGGTCGTATTAGACCACCTACTTGAGGTTTTATGAACAAACAAGTTACAAAAAACCGCCAAACCTTGTTTTGAACTTGCATGATATCGCAAACGTCCCCAAAGAAAAACACATGCTTGGACTTTGTCGTGCACGACCAGAAAGAAAGTACAAATCATCATCTTTTACATAACGATGGTATTCGGCCAATTCACTTCAGTGTGATCTACTACATTGATAAGCATTCCAATAGAAAAAACAAAAAAACGGGGTTCGACAAAACTTGTGGGCGCTTGGGGCGCTTCCTTTATGGAAATTTCATGTCTCTTTAAAGGCAACTTTTAACAATTTTTGACGAAATGATTGATTTTTGCCAGATTTGGTGATTCTTTGCCCAAAAATTTCATTTAGTCATTTTCCTTCTGGCGGGGGGATTGGGGAATCAGAAGTTGGTTGCCATATTTCTGTCCATAACGGGCAAATTCGACACGGTTGGACCAATGGTGGGCCAGTGCTATGATATCGCGAAGTAGGAGAAAAGTAATAGGGGGTTGGGGCACATGGGGGTGGCGGGACGGGAGCTGGGGGGCGGCGGGAACGAAGCTGGGATTAGCTAGTGGCGTAACCAGCTTTTTTGTCAGGGGGGGCAAAGGGTGGGCACATATATTTTCAGGGAGGAAAGCATATGTTTAAAGTTGTTAGTATTAGTGTATGGCCTATGAAATCGCTAATTTTTCAGGGGGGGGGCAAATTCCCCACGGGGGGGGGCAGCTGACCCCCCCCCCCTCTGGTTACTCCACTGGTGGATAGGAAATTTCCATAAACCCATTTAATTCTTTATGATTTTTGAAAACACCTTTGCCACACCCTGGCACTACCCCTGCCTAAAACCCTGCCAGTGCCTACTGAATGGAAATAATTGCAAAACTATTATAGTTTAGAGCCAATTAAAATAAAAACCCTTTATTGGCCGGTTTTTGGGGGTAGAACATAGCTTTCAAACATTTAATACATGATTCATTAACAATATTTTGGACGTTTGGAAAATTACGATGAGTACGTATGAGAATATTCAATGGTTTCAGTGACGAACTCGTTTGAAAAAAGTAACTACCATGAATACGAAGCACGATGGGTCTAGTCGTTATCCAAAAAGGGTATACTGTATTTAGTGCTATACCCAATACCTTTTATTATGGTGCCCACTAATGTAGATAACCTTTCCATGAAGTTTAGGAAAATATGATCGAACCACGTACACTTCAAGAAATTAAACTGAATTGTACAGTAAGCTACTCAAGAAAACTTCGTATCAACCACATAGATAAAGCCTTCGAACCACTGCACAAGACGCATCAAGCTTTTTGTGACCTACTTTCGTTTCGGATCTTGTAACAATGTACGTACGGTCCGAGTGATACCACGATTATTCCATTCCAGAGATGGGTGTGACTGGGGAAGGGCTATGGTGGTGTGTCAGTGTGTGTGTTTAAATGTTTTTTAAAAAAAATCCCGGGGGGCCACTTGATTCCAGTGGAATCATGATCGTGTACAAACGCCGAAATTAGGGTTCGTTTTTTTGAGATAGGCGATGTACGCGCGTTCGTACATTGTTTAGGGTATCGAAATCATCAAAATTCATAAATTGGGAGATTTTCACGTCGAAAAAATACGTGTTTGGGTCTGTGTGTGATATTTTGAATACTTTTAAAAATCACATTGGAAATGCTGGAAAATAGCGGATTTTGTTCCGATTTTACCTGATTTCCATGGTAGATTCCCCGAGTGATTTTAAACGTTTTCAGCTATTGATCTATTTCTTATGTCTCGTCGTCGTCTCCTACACATAACCTTGATAAATAATTAGGAGTTTCATTTCATTTTCACGTGTTATTACACTTGACCTGATCGTTACAAGTATATGTGCACAGAAACGGAATAGGGTCTGTCTCTTATTTATGCAATCATACACAAGGTCATGAATATTTAGTCCGGGTTTAGTTCAAGAAAATGGCTGAATTTGCATGTAAAAATGTCAATAATTACGACACCGACAAGACTCATAATTCCAAAAAATAAGGACCATTAAAAAGACTAATGGATTTAAATTGTAAACTTCTTAGCCCTAGATAATGCGCCAAAGAGGCTTGACACTCAACAAACACTCTTCCTGGAAATCCCATGTGTTAAATTTTCAGGGCCAGTTACAATAAGATATTATAGGCATGTCACTGTGGTTAAAGCAACATTTTATAAACTTTCTCGTTTAGGGTAGCAAAATATGTCAAAATACTGTTTAGGGTTTGTATTTTAAAAAGCCATGCAAATTACTGGTTAGGATAAGTTAAAACTAAACGAAAACACTTGTTTAAGGGTAGCAAAAGCAAAGACAAAGTACTTGGTGGGTTAGAAAATAAACCAAAATACGTGCTTAGGGGAAGTTTTGGGAGGCCCCATTACACGGAGCAATGAATCCACCTTGAAAATACAAGTGGCCCCCCCCGGGGCGGGATTCTAGGGAGGGGGTGGAGGGGCCGCGGCCTCCCCGGGTTAATTCTGCAAAAATCAGCCCATTTTTGGACAAGTTTAGCCTTCAGCTCCCTGGTAATTTTGACCGTTTTTTCAAAATCCGGATCCGCCCCTGTATGTGTATGTAGGTATTAAAGGTATTATGTAGGTATGTAATAAGGATATTGTGGATGGGTTATGTGTGTGTGTGTGGGTGGTGTGTGTTGTGTGTGTTGGTGTTGGTTTTAAAAGAATTCTTTACAATTTTACTGTGAATTCTTCTATATTATACAAATAATGATGTCTAGTGCGAGATTGTTATACAAATATTGACGGCTCATGAGGGAAATGGTGTGTAAAATAACTACCGAGAGGTGACTGGAGACACGTGAGCCTACTATTTCCCGAGACCGAAAGGTCAAGGGAAAATAGTAGGTCCACGGTCTCCAGTAACCGAGGGGAGGTATTTTTCACCATTTCACGAATAGAGAGCAGTCAATACTTTGTTTTATAAACATTATAATTATAAAATATTTCTGTCATTGAAAACTTGCCAAGTCTCGTCGAGATCAGCTCCCACTGCAACTTCAAGGCTAGTCAAGATACCAATGCAGGGAAACAAGTTCCCATAAAAATGAACAATTGCCCCGTGATGGGGGGAAAATAGTGCTTTTTATGGGAACTATTTTCACTCCTGTGAAATTTTGGGGGGGGAAATTTGGGGGAAGTCTCAAATATTTTATGTCACATGATAAAGTATCCACCAAGCAAAAGACAGAAAATTTTGTGTTTATATAATGAAAATATATCACAAGGTCAAAATTTGACTTTTCTATTCACGAGGCAAACCGGGTGAAAATGAACCAGTCAAAATGCGACCCCGAATGAGATTTTACCATATTATAGTACACGAAATAGGCAAGTCAATATTGTGTTATATATGATATCACCTGTTGTTATATTCATGCCATGTAGTATACAAATATTGAATGCCTAAGGGCTCAAATCACTGTAATTCATGATATAACAAAAAATATCAAATGGCTCAAATCACTGCAAACCTAATCATGACATAAAAAAAAAAACATTATGGCCGGATGCGAAAAAAAAGGATTGGGGCGGACGGAGCAAAGTAGCTACCATAAATAGGGGTGGAAGGTTACCTCCGCGGAGTGGGAGGTAACATTCCACCCATATTAGTGGAGCGTTCGACGTCAGGACTCTGAAAATTGGTCGGGGTAAACAAAATATAACCACTTTTTTTCGAATGATAAAATAAGGTAGAATTTACGAACGAACGAAAATGATGGGTGTGGTAAACAAATTGGTGGCGCCGGGGTTGTTTTTTGGCCAAAAACTCTAGTTTTGGGCTAAAAATTAGAAAAAGGAAAATCACGATTTTTTTGATTTTTACGCCAAAAACACTAGGATCTGAGGTGGTTGGTAATATTTTGTTAATCATAGATCTTTATTTTTATAGATTGCATGAATAGTAAAGATGCTACTTTTTGGGTATAAAAAAGTTGTATTAATTGGGTGTTTTGGGGAGGAAAAAAAGGTCCTTTTTTTTGCTAAAAAAATTAAGGAAAATTAGGATTTTCATCTAAGAAAATATTAGACAAAAGCACCACATTTTTTCGTAGTAGCATCATTGTTTTTATAGATCTATATTTCATATATTGTCGGGAGAGCCTTGTAAAAAACTTTTAGATCGGTTGTGTTTATGTCCAAAAGTGGAAAGAAATCTCTGTTTTGGTTAAAAATTGAAAAACGTCGAGAATTACATCACGGATCCTAAAGCCCTAAAATTGGATGTGGTAATGAACTTCTCTCTGTATAGATCTTGATTTCATGTTTACAAAGCCTCAGGAAATATAAAAGCATGAGTTTTGATTAAAAACATGTAATTTAGTTTAAAAATGCCAAAGTAGCAAAAAATTCCCTTTTTACCTATTTTGTACAGTACTGTATTATAGGAGTTCTCAGTATTTAAATACCCACTTTTTTATATTATAGTAGTTTGAGTAAAGACCGATTAACTTACAAAGTTTTATCTCATTTTAGGTCGTCCAATGCAATCGAAAGACATTATGGATCGGCATAATTCGTGTGCGTGGCCGTCCGCTGTTTTGTAAACCTTTATGTAGATTTCAACTAAGTGAGACCTCTAAAAGTTTTAGGTCTGTCATTCACCGTGAAGGTAAGAGGAAATCTTTAATGGCCCACAGGTAGAACATTTTATGGTACTCATACAATGTATAGTTAATGTAGCTAGTAATCAATGTTTGACATAAATCCTTGTTTTCACATCTAGAATGGCTTGGATGTTTCATTTGGAGTATCAGGATGAAAACCCCATCAATATTTCATTAAATGCTGTTATTTTGAATATAACTTACCTTTGACACTACAAAATTCATTCTTTTACGTACTTGAGAAATAATGCATTCTATATCAATGCACACATAACATAACTAAGTTTTTTTTTGCCATAAAAAGTGGGCCAATTGCATGAAGAGATTAGCACAAAGCGCATTTGACAAGTCCTTCTATCATTACAGCCATTGTAGTTCCTGAATGCATTATCCGTCCATTAAGCCGATTCTGTAAGTAGTTTTTTACCATGGACACAAATTATGTGTCCGTAATGGCAACAAAGGTCCAGTCTCCACATGGCCAGGGGTTGAACCCTCACCCCTCGGGATTTATGTATGGAGTTCACGTAATTTGAAAAATCTACTATAGTAAACACCTTTTTTGGATACTTGGTTTGCTTGTACATTGAAGACAAGCGGTCTTACGTCTGTAACACATGATGATGTCAAAGGTCATTCAGGAGTTACTAAGGGTCATAATCGGACGACTTATCGAGACTGCTTCCCTATTTTTTTTAAAGTACCCAGCACTTTGAGACTGCAAGTAAAGGGCCAAATTAGATGTATAGGCCTACGGAATATTTTAGTCGGGATAAAACTGAGCTAGGTATCACTGGAAGAAAGTTTTTATCTCATGTTGTCTTACTTGAAGCAGAATTTTTATGAGGAATACGATATGGTTAGGTAAGAAAGGCTGAATCTCGAACGACCTCCTCAATATATAGGGGGGGATTATTTGACCTTAAGACTTAACTTTATTCAGGTAATTTTGTACTTGATGATGTAAGTAATGATACGAGGGTTTGTAAGGGGGTCACTAAATGACTCCCCTTATTAGAATACCCATGAAAATTGTGCGCGGCTTAAATAATTATCCAGCCAATACCACAATTAGGAAGTATTAATTTGTTCATCCAAACCAGTACTTTTCAGGGGTAAATAGTAAAATTCATCCGTGGAGATCTGGTGAGGTGGCAAAATCAGTATTCTGGGGTGCCTGGGGGGTGCACTTCAATATTCGACTTATATATGCCTGACCAGATGGTAACGAAACTAGCTGCAGTTGTTTGAAGGAAAGTTATTTCATGTTTTGTATTTTCGGGGGGGTGGGTTATCAGAGAGTGTTGTAAGGGGCACAGGGCACGTGTAATCGTGCCCCAGAAAAAAAAAAAAGATCCTGTGGTCGCCCCGTTGCGCGTGTGCGTCTGACCGGCAGTATGCCGCACTGCAGAGCGCGGACACACAGACGAACTATGGGTGGCGGGACCGGGGTGTCAAGAGCAAGTTGCGTGACGTGGGGGGCGTCTATTTCAGTGACCGCGTCAGTTTCCGCAGCCCCATATATAATAATTTTTTGTGTGCCCCCCCCCCCCCCCCCCCCCCCCCCACCGGGCTTAGCCTGAGCCATGAAACTCTTACACCTGGGATATAAAAATATGATCTCAGAAATCTACCCCGGGCTATCACCGCGCCCATTCGCCCCCCCCCACAGCCCCCCCCACCCCCCCACAAAACCACCACCACTCCCCCACTCTAAGGCCGGTGGCCCATGCCAAACCGTAATGAAAATGGTCTCAGAAATATATTTCATACAGTTTGCCACGAATTCACAAGTCAACACCACACACGAATCCCTCCCACTAATAGAAATTGCTTACTTCCACGAATCGCCCACAGCGAAACCGCAAACACCTGTGTTGGGTACTCCGTCAATACTAACAAATAGCTAATGGCTATATGCATCAATACAATTTTGGTTAAAATGCTTTACGGTAGTTCGCCTGCGATATAATTCAATTCAGACTGCCTTTTGAACAAGGCTAAAAACCCACGGCCCGGTTTTGGATGCGCGCTGCACCGTGTCTCATGCAAGATGCGATATAACGGGCTCCTGCCCTAGAAATCCGACAGTATCATGCATGGCATGACCCGATAATACGCAAAAACCGTGTTTTTTTTTGTTTTTTTGCCTCATTATTGTATTCAAATTACAAAGATAACCACACACAGAATTTTATTAATTTAACAACGCCAGAATACATGCAAGGTTTATCTTTGTTCAGAGTACTCATCCATATTTTTATTTTTCTACGAAATGAATCAAATTCATCTTTTAAGAAAAATTAAAAGGTACATAAATGTTAAGTTTAAAACTATAAAACGATCTTATTCTGTTTGTTTTACACCCTTGTATATACACCAGCACAATAAGATTTCAACAAGCATGTTTTTAACAAGATTATGCCATGATATTTATATGAGATGGGTTTACAGGAAAGCAGGTTTAGACGGCCAGTACCCACTATATTTTGTTTTAATATACCACTTGGTCGTCGCAGGGCAGTTGGAATTGTCACTCGTTTCCACCGCATGTTTTAGGGACACAGGCCGTTAGCCGTAGGGGGGGGGGGTCGATCGAAACCGACCCCTACAATTAAAAACAAAGACTGTCAAGACACCACAAAATAACGAAAAACAAGAAACACGACGCACCCCATGCACATATTTTTATCATACCCTATTCAAGCTGTTCTACGAGCAACATCCGCGAATTTAAAACAACTTTCCTCCGGTCCTTCTATTCCCTCCCCCCCCCCCATTTTTTAAATTCCCTCCTCCCACTATGACGACACCGCACTGCAGTGGTGTTACTAATTGCTCTCATCGATATAAACTTTAGTCCAAGCATGGTCAATCATTACAATTACACGCGTACACGGACGTACAGCTGGCAAGGCCAGGCTAACATCTCCTCCGTTTCCAGTTCAACCGAGACTTGACATGTTAGTTTCTATTATATAGCTTCCTCCTCATCAATGCTTGAATTATTCAACCTACTTTATATAAAGGGGAATACTTTTAATACATTTGAAATGCAAATAATATTTCCTGACATGGTACTTTTACATTCTTAGAACCCATTCTTACTTCGGGGTTTTCAGTTCACTCGAACTTACCATTTATACGGTTTACACACACTGAAAATGCTCGTCCAATGCGGAGCCTCGTGCTGTCGCATTAAATGTTTTTCATAAGAATGAAACCTCGCCAGATCGAATTTTTCATTCATTATTCACCCCCTCGTCAATATCACACTCAAATAATCCATCTTTGCATGCCCGTAGTTTTTAAGGTTCATGAGCTAGACCTTTCGAAAAAAACACACCGTGAAATATATTGCATAGTGCCGCATTATGGCATTGTAGGCTAATACTGATGGTTCGACCCGTAATTTGTGATAACAAACTCATTGGATACACGTTTGAATCGTGGCGGATTGATGCGAAGTTATATCTATTTATAGTTGTCACCCGACCGAGAAACTTTTTGTACTGTTATGTGAGGTCTCGTCTGTAAGGTTCCTACCTTTGCATAGTTTCAAGATTTTAGCGCTCCACCGGCATAGAAATTAGAGGCGAGAAACATAAACTACTCAAAACTAGTTTAGCGTTAAGTTTGAAAATGGGTGTGTCACAAATGCCTCCATTTGCCTTTTCATTTTACAAAATTTCCCCGATTTTCTGTAGGGGGCACATGAGTATATGAAGATCAAGCATAATCAACATAACATAAAATAGGGCAGTGCTCAGAGTTTAGCATTATTAAAATATCATTGTAAAAACATCAGATCTTATTAAATCGTCAAAAATAGATTGATATAGCAACAGAAATTGAAGTTAATTTGCTCCACCCTTTCGGGTTTGCACATAGATTTCTTTCCAAACGCATTTAATATCGAAATTAACCGACAACCTGCAATCCTTAACCGACAATATTTACGCGCGCTCGCCTATACACAGCACAGATCCCTTAGTTTGTAAATATAGCGGGGGGCCCCCCCCCCCCCCTTGCTGTACTTTTCGACTGTAACAATGATTTCAGTCGGTGATTTCGTCAGGGCCCCTTCGTTGTCAAACCGATCATCACGACATTGGTGAGTAAAATCGTTTGCGTTGTCACTGAATGCTGCCCCAGCCCCAGCCTATATGGAACTCTTTGTCCATCTCTTTCGCCACTATTGCCGCAACTTATTTTGCTCATTTGATTGTGCTGCTGTTTCTTTCTCATATTCCAACACTCTTAAATCTATCATCAATATGTTTTATACGCTAAATTGCCTTTTTTTATATGTAAAACGCTTTGACATAATTTGATAAGCGCTGTATCAAATAATGCCTATTTGTTTGTAAAATGGACCACGTAACCCCTTACTCCTGAACCAGACCCTATATATCCGTGACGAATGTAAATTAATTAGTTTTGATTATCACCTTATGTAATAATACTTTTTTCCATTAAATTTCAAAATACATAAAAGCCAACCGTTAGTTAGTTTTCCGATGTATTTTTTACTATAGGAGTAGGCATTTATCCCCCTTACAGCTTATATTCACTCTCATATCATCACTACAAATCAGTATACATAAATAAAACTCTATTGCGTATGTTCCTGGTTAGTTGTCTTATTTGTCCATCATATGCTTGTAATAGTAATTTTTTTAATCCCCCCCACCCCCCGCAAACAGTTTTTGCTTATCACATGAAGCAGCGGGGTGTGCAAAAACAACAAATAACTAATAACAGACAAAATTTTCATTGTTCAGCTTAAATGGTAAGTTTTGCAACCGAATTTTGTAATGATAATGTGAAGTAACCAGCATTATGCTATCCTGGTGTGGTGGTGGTGGTGGGGTGGGGGTGGGGGGGGGGGGGGTGCCTCCCATATCTGTGTGGATATCAACTGCCTTGTCCTTGAACCCCATTTTTTGACATAACCTACACCCAATCACCATTCACTTCAATCTACAACCAATGACGATCCTTTTTTTAGAAGATCAACTAAAGCTTCATGACCCGTTATATGAAAAAATCCAACACTTAAAGTCATTTCGTACCATAGGTAGGCACATATAAGTCGAATATTGAAGCCCCCTCCATGGGTTGCCACCCCAAAATACTGCATTTTTGCCACCTACCGACCTACACGATGAACTAGTTACTACCTCTCAAACTATGTTTATGATTGAACAAATACTTCCCCCATAATTTTGGTTTATTGTTGCCTATATTTTAAGCAATTACCCCTAAGTGTATTTCTTTATTGTACATCCTCGCATGTGCTAACTTATTTAACCCTCCCACGCGCCATCATACTACATCACGAATTATCCGGAATGAGCTTAATTCTTAGCTCACTCTTATAAGCGTAGTATATCTTACTCTTGTCTTCTACCCCTAACCATAACTAATTTTTTTCTTATTTTGTGACCCAGAAATAACCCCATTCCTATATTCGGCCCCGCCTTGTACCTAAACAATTTTATTCCTCATAAAATTATGATCTAGAAAAACCACATGTGATAAACTTTTCCTTGCAGATGAACGTAGCTTATTTTTAGCCTGGGGACTATTTCAAATCCAATACCCGAAGACTATATTATTACATTACCTTCTGGGGCGCGAAATTTAATTGATGCAAAAGCATTAGACAAACTTTTAAAAATCCATGAAGATGCCAACATTTCGTGGAATAGCCTCAAAAAAACTCAAACATTATTTAAGCACAAACGGTATTAAAAGTAGTCATTTCCATGATTAGAGACAAAACCGCCCCCCTCGCTGCACCCCCAAACGGTCCCCCTACCTCACTAACAACCTACCTTCATGATATTCGATCCCTTTTCTTAACACTGTATACTATGGAAAGTTGACAAGCTTTATGCAAAACATTATGATCTCAAGCTGACTAATTCTATAATAAGATATGTGTACTTTTTTTGGTATCAATGGAAAGGAGGAGGATCATAGCTCCATTGGTACCAAAGGTCAGCGGGTCTGAGATTTCGTGTGGCGTACTAGGCATGGTGGTCTTCTGTCCGAAGGGGTGGGGTGGTTGCCACCTCCTCCTCATCCATCCTTAGGAATCTCGCTGTACTTTAAAGATACCTAATTCTATAATTTTGTATATGAGCAAATAAGAATTTCAGCAATATGTTTCTCATTAAGATAAAGCATATTGCAAATCACCTTTGGGTTTCCTTTTAAGTTATTTCTGTAACCTAATTAAAAGGCAGGGAATCTATGAGCATATAATAATATAAGAAATTATACTTATCACAGAAAAATATGGGATGACTGAAATCTCTCGTTGCAAAAAAATCGATTTTGAAAATCTTGAGAGCGCACTATTTTTCAAATATGCCAGTGTCTATTTAAGGGGTTGGGTCACATACAGGTACGTCCGCACATATTTTTTTCCTTCAACTTCGCATAAAAATACGGTTTCATGAACGAAAAAATAGTAGTGTTCACTCTCACTAGTACGTCAGCCCGGACCAGTTTTGCGCCCACCCCACAGGGGGGGTAGGTGGAAGAGTAGAAAATTTCAGTGCTACCACCTGTTAGGTACATATGTGGGGTCACCGCCTGGGTGGATGTAGAATCAGAGGTGGTGCAATTTTTTTATGACCAAAAAAGGTCAAAAATTGACCCAAATAAGGGTATAAAAATCATAGAATGGTGAATGTTATTATTCAACTTCATTAGTAAAAAATGTAATAGTATTTAATTTTCCCGGTTCTATAGCCGGGGATTAAGAAAAATTTGCATGTTGGAAATCTGGGCGGTCAAAATGACACAGAAGAAGGGCCAAAAAGGGGTTAAATTGACCCAAAGAGGTAAAAAATCATAGAATGGTGATTGTGTATTCCTTCCCCCCACTTTCTTAAACTAGTACTCATTTCCCACTCTATAATAGAGAATGATTTCAAGAAGATTGGAATGTTGAAGTCTAGGTAAAATTTGAGCCCAGAAAGGGTAAAAAAATTAGTGAGTGATCTTTAAATGATCCAAATTGACCCTAGAAAGGGCCAAAAAGAGGTCACAATAGAACGTAAAAGATGTGATGAAAAGCATTAAATTGGCAATTTATACTGTGGATTTAATGTTTTTGAGAAAGCAACTGGAATAAAACAAAATGATTGCACCTTTAGTCAACTGGCAACCACATAGATTTCATTGCGAAAACAATTCAGCCATGGTGGCAAAGGTGGACAAATCATCATCTTCGTGGCGTATTCTTGCAAAACATCTTTATCATGCATTGTGCTCCAAATTTTCAAAGTTAAGATGGGTATCTCTGCTGCATAGCATATCAGAGTGGGTTAGTGATATGATACCTCTACTTGGGACATGGAGACTTCCAGAATAAAGTTGCTATAATATGGTCCTTTCTTGAAAGCAATGCACTGAAATGTGGAGCTCTCTGTGCCACAATTGTGGAGATAGGAGGTATTGGGGTATTCCAGATGAATTCCATACCCTCCACCACCATGAAGGCACAACCAAAAAAGTAAATTCCAGTTGGAAATGACCAGCATGATACAAATTCCAGCTGTCATTTTAAGCCTTTTTCCAGCTGGTAGGTACGGAAGGCACCGGTTGTCGGTTTATACCTTATTCCGGCTGTAAAGATGGAAGACACATATTGAAATGCGAATTCCATTTGGAAAATAGTGATAAAATTTCCAATTCCAGTTGGACCCTGTGGTCACCATAGATCCGATGTTGATGTTTTTTCCAGGAGATATTTTCAACTCACATGAGTTACATGGTATAAGTGCCATTTAAAAGGTCCTGAAGCTCCCCCTTCATTGTCAAAGTTTCTGCACCATACAATAAGATGATTTCCACACCTGTAGGCGGCAATCTTCGTTGCTCTGGAGACAACAAAGTTTCATAAACTTAACCATAATAGTAAAACAGTTGTGATAATTCAGGCAGAATATTATTATTAAAACAATTATCAGATGTAAATCATTTTTGGGATTAGCTTTTATCTGAAAGACTAACTGTTTCTCCTACTGGATTTACAATTGTTTTACTAGTTTCGGGACAAAAAAAAAAAAGACCCTGCGTTCCGCTTGTGACGGTGTGCCGTCTTGGTAATTGGAACATGTGGGTTGGACCATTTTTAATACTTTCAAAGTTTTTCATTGCCAATTGTCAATAGAAGGAACACTACATTAGGGAGGGATTTTTTTTCAAAAGGGGACTTCCCCCACACAACCACCACAACACAAAGGGTGCAAAGTTGGTCCCCAGTAAATTACCAAAGGGGCAAAATTATTTTATCGCCCGCAAAATCTATTTTTGGCCTTTTTAAGATCTTTTAGGGGGGTGGGTTTTTGGAATGAGGACGTTGGCCCACCCCCCCCCCCACGAATCCCTGGTTAAAAGCCTGATAGGTTCATTATTACCAATGTTAACCTTTATTCAACAGACCAAGAATTGACAAGACATGTAAACCATGCATAAATTTCTTTAGTATATTTTGACCAAATTGGTGTTAATTTGACCATTATTATCAAGTTTTCAATTTTGGATGTGACTACTAATTATTAAAGTGAATTTTGGTTTTTTAAATTGGCAATTGATTTTTGAAATTCCTGCCTTATATTTGAACATATGCCTACCCACATACAATTTCGTGCTTTAACCATTTTAAGTCATTTTTTAACCTTTTGGCATTTCTGTGGTCAATTTGACCCCAAGAGGCACCAACATTCAAATTTAGTGGGACAAATGAACTGCTATTACATTTAAATTAAGATGGAATAAATACATCACAATTCTATGATTTTACCATATTGGGGAACAATGTTTGGTCCCTTTCTTGCTCTTTCGGGGGTCAAAATAACACCCGATTAAACATTCAAAAATTCTTATCTCAATCTACACTATATGGGGAAATGAAATACAGCTATATAGTGGGTGGCGCAAATGAACTGCTATAATTTTAAAATTAAAGATGGACTAAAATACATCCAGTCATTGATTTTTGCCATAGTTGGGTCAATTTTGGCCTTTTGGCCCTTTTGGGTCAAAAGAACCCCCACAGTATTCCCAACATTCAAATTGTCTTCAATCTACAGGCATATAGGGGAAGGAAAAAATGAACTTTACTATTACAGTTTTTAAATTTAACATGGAATAAATACATCACTCATTCATTCTATGTTGTGCCATATTTGGGTCAATTTGACCCCTTTTTGGCCCTTTCTGAGGTCCGGAAAATACCCCCAATTCCAACATTCAAATTCTCTTGATCTACAGCTACATAGTGGGGAAAATTAAATACTTTTCATTAATATGCAGTGGAAAACACCATTCTATGTTTTTACCCTTAATTGGGTCAATTTTGCCCTGTTTGGGGTCCTTTCTGGGGTCCAAATTAACCCCCAATTCCAACATTCAATTCTTTTGATTCTGGGGGAAATTAAATAGTATTACAGTTCCAATATGAAGTTGGATAAATAAATCACCATTCTATGAATTTTTTACCTATTTGGGTCAATTTTGACCTTTTTTGACCCATAAAAAAGAATTGCAAACCACTTCTGATTTCTACATCCACCAGGTGATGTCCACACATCTGTTCCCTAACACCTGGTACCATTGTCATTTTTCTACTCGACCACCTACCCTAACTCGAAAACTAGAGCCCTTTTTCAAAGTGGCTGACGTACTACACTTTTTTTTTCACTTTTTTGGAGTGAAAGTTGGTGATTGCTCTCTTTAAGATTCCCTCGTTTTTTCACCGGATGTTTACATTGAGAGAGTAAGCAAACATGTAAGAAAGGAACTTATTTAAATATAAACAGGATAAATAACAAAATACAACATCAAACAAAAAATTTTTAAAAGAATAACAATTGCTGAGCAATGAGTAATATAAATAATGATTTTAGATACAAATGAAAACAAGATGAAAACAAGTGCTAAATAACCAACGTCAATACGAAATTGAATAATAACTAAATAAAAAAAAACAAATATGAACAAAGTTAAAATTAAAGAATAGTTTACAATTAACAGAAATTTAAAAGAATAACTATACAAACAATAACTAAATAAAAACAATTTAAATACAAAAAATAAGATATTTTTTTTTTTTTTAAAATGAATCAAAAAACATGCAAATAAAAATAACTAAAAGGATCAGTTCACCGAACGTGTGTCGTCTGCCGTCATGAAAATGTGCACCATACGTGGAAACAACGGGCAAATATGTTAGCAACAGCTAGACAGACACCCTATACCTGGGGACTAACAATGCAATCCCTATGTGCCCCTGTAGTGCCCAATTATCAGCAAGCAAAGCTTTCAAGTTCAGGTTTATTTACAAACAAGTAAAGATGCGTATAATACATTTTAAGTTTAATTAAAAAAAATAATGAAAGTTATGAAAAAGTCTACAATACAAGTTAAATCATTATACAGAAACTGAGGAACAAAAAACGAGTATCATATCAGATCCAACAAAGAACTAGAAATAGAGTACTATATGGAAAATACTATAAAAACACTATGAAAACAACATAAATATATAAAGATGCAATGCCAAAAAGAAATAATAAAATATGTAAAATATAAAAACTAATGTAATTGTGTAGAATATAATAAAGCCAAACAATCATTTAGTCGCCAAGACAAGTAGATAACCCCAGCCTGCGAAACGCGTAACTAGTCCAATATGTTACAAGACTGTCAACAGCAGCTAACAGCGAGAATCGGTAGAGCAGGACGGGTGCCGATCTTTCGCCAGGGGCAGCAGTCACTTCGTGTCGTCTGTGCATGAAAACGACAAATTCGATTCAACTCACCCATACATCAGAAGATCACGGGAATCAACGAAGGTTAAGATACTGATATCTGAAGTAGCGATAAAGATTTTTTCCGCGTGTTGTTTCAATGGGAGTCAGTTAAATTTGCACCAAAATAGGGGGAGATTGCGGTGTACCCAGCGGATAGATAGTTCGGGTTGAATACAATCGAATATTTACTGATGAACCGTGGCATGGCATTAAGTGTTCACTAGTAAAGAGGGAAAACAAAAATTGAAAAGTAGTAGTGTAGTGTGGGGGGGTGGTGGTTTCTATGTCAATGAAACATTCCCGTAGGATTTTTGGTGCTAAAGTCGATTTATTGCTGTGTTTCCATTAATAGGGACAGACAGTCGAAAATGTATGGGGTGAAATTTTTGGACTGCTCCCCCTTCCTCAGGGGGGAAGTTACTACAGGGAAAATTTAAATTGAGTCAAATTGTGTTTAGTACCTTAACATGTTCGTCTCCTATAAGGATTAGAAAAAGTATATATTTGCATAGGTTCCGACCTTTAAAAGCGTTATAGCCCCATATTCACTCTCAGAACATGGTTAAAATTTTAACCAACATGTATTATTAGTCTGATTTTTAGTCTGTCAGTAAACGCAGATTTGAGGTCTTATAGGAAATATTTTTGGAGGGGATGTGTTGAGATCAAAAACTAACAGCCAGAATCGTGACATCGAATTTCTATTATACTGATGGGTAAAGTATACTACCTCTCAGAACGGAATAGAATCGTAGAACACCGCCCCAAAAACTTATTCTATTACTCCTACTGCCCATTATGAAATGCAGCATTCGATCGGTCAGTTTAATGCCCATTATACTGCATAATGGTTCGCCAATGCAATTTTCTCATTATATCAGGCTGTTTTCGGTAATAGAATAGAAATAACGGGTTTGCAGTATATGTAGGGATCATAATGTATCCTCGGGCAGTAAAAACAATAAGATAAGGACTCGGCAACATTATTCGCCCATAAAAGGATACTGCATCCCCCTTTTAAATTTCTTTTAAATGAACTGAGGAATAAAAAATCCTACTTTTTATTAACAGATGAACAGCCAACAAATGGGTAAATTTTTACCCAATTTGTTGGGTCGTTTATATTATTTTAGCATTTTATGGGCAAATTCTGACATGTTGGGTAAAATATGCCCAATCATTTGCCTATATTACCCAAAAATGGGACAACTTTACCCAAAAAAAAACGTGGGGACATGTCCACCTGGAAAACTAAGTGGTTAAAATTTTAACCAACCGTTCTGAGAGTGATATTGGTTCAAGGTCATCCCTGGGGTAAAATTTACCGATGCTCAGATTTTTGTGAAACGCATGGTGGCATTGTTGTTTGTATTGTCTCACAGGATCCAAAAATGTATTATTTTTACTTTGTGGGAATTGGTTGCGCTAAGTACATGTCGCAAGGGTATACATTGGGTTATGGGGGGTCACCAGAACTTTCCCTGGATGTCACAAGGGTGATATCAAAAAATTAAAGATTATAAAAGGCATTTTTCGGTTTCAGTATATGACACAAGGAACCATTTGACACCACTTTCAACCACATCGGAGCATTTACCCCCATCAGCAGGGTGACCTTGAATCATTACGGGTTTTACCGCTTTAACTAAAGGTGGAACCAGATGGGTTGGAACCTAGGCCAATATTGTGTGGGTAACCCATATGAGGGGACGAACGCGTTAGTGTATACCCTTAAAACACCAATTTGACTCAATTTTAAATTTTTACATGGACTAACATCACCCCCCCCCCTTAAAGAAGGGGGCATCAGTCCGATAACAAATTGCACCCCATCATTATAATTTTCATGACGTTGAGGTCCTAGGCCTATTGAAACCCAAACAGCAACAAAATCAATTTAGCCATGAAAATCCTACGGGAATCACACCAAACCCACCATATATGTGCACTTGACGTGGGTTGGTTTATGTGTTGTGTTTGTCAGGTGTGTAAGGAGCGGGCTCTCTAGGAGTGGGAAAAGGGGGGGTGGGGGTTATGGGGATGTGCGGCCGAGAAGGGTGTCGTTTTCAGCCCTGTTCGTCTATTCATCTGATCTTTTTCGTGAAAATTGGTTTAAGAAAGGGTTGCATTTCTGTTGCAAGTATAGCCATAGATTTTTCAGCGGTCAACAGGTATAAGGAATGCATTCAAACCACCCACAAGTGTGAACATAGTGCTGTAGGCCTTTGCAGTAACAGTATAAGTTTTCTCTCATTTTCTGGTTGTTCGCCCCAAAGCTCCAAAACCTCCACCAAAAGCATGGTTACATTAACTTCGCCTCATGATAATATATTGTTGCCCCTTCTTCAAAATCATTCCCTACCTATATGAACTATTCATAACTAATGAATGTCATGATATAATCACAGGTTATGTACAATGTTAAAAATGTTCCTATTTACCAGGACTTTACCTTTTAAATTTACGGTAAACCCCAATTATTCAATAATCTCACGCTTTATTACCGATCCCTAGCATATATAAGCTCATATAATTACAATTTGGAAGCAGAAAAAGGTAATAACAGTGGCATAGAAAAAAATATTACCCATTTTGAACAAGGGTAGTATTAATAGCTGACAGTTATCTATTTCCGTAATCTTATACGTTCTTTTGAACTTCTTGTTTTAAATGTAAGAATGTGAACATGGAAAGTTTATTATGTGTTAAAAAACGTCGTAACGTCATTAAAATGCCATCTTATTTTCCCTATTATTTTTAAAAATAGTGTTGTAGTATAGTTAGTTGAATTGAAAAAAATAGTACACCACAAATATATATTTAATTTTAGCATTGTTATCAAGTAAAGTCATGTAGTGTAGCGGATACGGTTAAGGCCTTGGTTCGAATCTATGTAAGAGTACTGAATAGTTAATTGGGACATTTAGAATGTGAACATTTAACTATATAAACACGTGTATAAACGGGGAAAATCTTTATTTCTTAACGTTTCCATTGGTTAGTTGCCTTTTTTCTCAAAATGTTTACTGAAACTATAACTTTTTGACAACCGTGTGCAGTGGGACATCATCGGGGGGGGGGGCAAAGGGGCGCTTTCCCCCGGGTGCCCAAAGGGCGCCAAAAAGAAGAAATAAGGAAAAAGAAGCAAAAAGGAGAAGAAAGGGCAAGGAAAGGGGAAGAAGGGAAAGGAAAGGGGAAGAAAACGAAAGAAAATGAGAGATGGAAGGGAGGAATGAAAATAAAAAGTAAAAAAGAAATGGGAAGGGGACAATTAAAGGAGAAAGAGGTAGAAAAGCTTAAGGTGAAAAGAAGACTGTAAGGGAAAGAAAGAAGAGAAAATTTAGGGCGAAAAATTGGCAACAAAAATAAATGGAAAAGAATACGTATAAAAATAGCAAAGAGGCGCCAAAAAGGACCATAAGAAAAGCAAAAAAATAGCGAGAAACGAAGGGGGTGGTGAAAATAAATTGGAAAGCAAGTGAACTAAGGCAAAACAAAAAAGGTGCTGCTGCAGCAAAAATGAGAAGAGAAAGAAAAGAAAAACAGATAAAAAGAAAAGGGCGCCCAAAAAGGACAGAAGGTTGAGAAAACGTAAGGAAGATGGGTCGACTAAAATAGCAAGGAATGTTGAGCTAACGAAAAATAAACGGCGTACAAAAACTGAAAACAAAAGGAAAAGGGCTTGCTTGAAAAGGAAGGAAAGGGGCCGCGAAAAAACCGTCCTGTGATTTAATAAAGCTAGTTGTTGGGAAATTCGAACTAATTGTTATTTTAATTACATGAAGTGGGGCGGTCCCAGACCATTTCAATGAGGGAGGGGATGTTGCTGGACAAAACTGTCCATTTGTCGAAACGATTTTTACGTTGAGGGGCCCCACTCAATTTTCAAAGAAGTCGTGTTTTTGCTTTTTACATATATATAATGCTTGGTCCATATACTAATCACTGTGTGAAATAAGCTCAAATCGACAGGTTCATTCAATAGAAAATCCCAACTTGGTATACATTTCGTATCGGATTGTTTTTTTACACGGTTATCATATGGGCACGTTATAAATACGCAAATGTTTACTGTTTTAAACGGGCAAATCCATTCGTCTCTTACTTGCCGAATCACAAGCATTTTAGGTGATATTTTAATTCTAGATATTATGTTTAATTGCTTACACACCAAAAAAAAAAATATTTCTCAAAATCTCGAGTCAGCCTTTAAGAGAATTTCATGGTCCCGCTGTAACGCTCCCTAAATTACAAGAAAAGTCTGGGTCGTCCAGTCTATCTCAACTTGAACTCACATGACCCTTGACCTTGGGAATGATCTTTGACCTCATCAACATATCAGAGATCCCATGTTGCACATAGGACTCGAGTTTGAACTTCAACTTTTAAACGAGGTCAATTTTACATTTGAGCCTCTTTCAACTTGACCTGGGAGTCATGAATATTAACCTTGGCATGACCTTTGACCTCATCAAAAATGAGGGATTCCATTGTGAACCTATGATGCACCGTTTGGTTGCAATATTTGAACAACTTTTCAATGTGGTCAATTTTAGTGACACACACACTACACATTCACACGGATTACTAGTGGTCCTGCAGCTATGCTGGTGGCCCACAACAAGCACCCATACTCGTTTGAGTATAGATACTTCACAGGTAGCCCTAAAATGAGGCCAGTTGCGATGCGATATCAAAATGTTGTTTTAGCACTTATCAAAAAAGTCTTCTAAAATATACGAAAAAAGCCCAGTTTCCGACACTTCCGCTCTTCAGTATAAAAATACAAAAATTTTTCTTCTTTATAGGTTCAAAACAACAACATCTCATACTATACCACAAGGCCACAAAATTGAGAAAATGTAATTTTGAGTTTATGGCAATTTAACAATAGCCACTTTTTAGAAGATGTGTTTTTTGCCAAAAACAACCCCGTTTTCACATATGGCATCTTCAAATGAAAAGAAATGTACTTAACTTGGTTATCTTTTTATCAATAACACTTACAGTTATGGTTTAAACTATTATGCATCTTGAAGTGATTTCCAATTTTTTTTCTTAATTATAGAACGACAATCAACCTAGTCAATTTTTCAGTATCGAAAAGCTTGAAAATTAGCAAAAAATAGAGTAAAACCTTATTTTGACCGTTGCCATGGCAAAACAACGAACGATGAAGGTTTGAAATGATTTTGGTGATGGGTTGTAAAATTTAGGCGGGCTAATGTGGTGGACGTGGGCCGGTGCGGGGGAGGGGGGAAAGGGAGGGGGGGAGCGGAGTGGGGGCAAGGATGCGGTTTGGGGGAAGGCGCGGCGACTGTGTAGCTGTCGTCGACTTTTTGAGGAACTGCGGTTGGATCTTGGAATTAGGTTTTTCGATTGAAATTTTGATTGTTTGATGAAGGATGATTGAATTCATTTTGATGACTGTGTTGTGATGATTGTTGAATTCTGAGGTGTTTGATCGAATTTTTGATTGTGATTGGTGAAAATCTGTGATGAATTGATTGTCGTTGAAGTGTTGATGTGGGCGCGGTGTGGGGAAGGGATTGGGGGGGCTGATGGGGCGAAGCGGGATAAAGGGGGGCACCCGAGGCGCGGGTTCTCGGGTTCTGAAGGGGAGTGAATTGATTTGATTGATGTTGTTTCGGTCTCGATGATGACTGATTGAAAAATTATCATCATATATGGGTGGTTTTGGCCAAGGGCTATCAATACCCATAGTATGAACAAAAATCCATTTTTTTAAAGTGTGACCGCATATGTTTTATTTTCTTTGATTTTTACAGCACTTTGCTTTGCTTTTGCGGTAAAAAAAAAACGCCTGGAAAGAAAATTTAACAAATCTCAGTGATTCACCCGAAAGAGTAAAATAATGGAAATTGCAGAATTAAAAAGTAAAGGATTAGTCTGTATAATTATCATAAAGAAGAAAAGGAAGAAAGCGGCAGTGTTCTAAGATATAAATTCCCATTCAATTACGAGTTGTAGTGAGTTGTCCGTACGGACAGTAGTAATGACTACTAAAATATCCGCTTTGCCCTTATTAGTTTGCTTCTAGTCGTACATTCGCAGGGTATTTTAGGGTACCTGTACTTTATTTAAACATGCCCAAAATATGTTTTTTTATGATTTTTTCGATTGTCTGATTTAGCAATCCATTATAGTGCCTTTAAAGTTCCATATTATTACCCTATAAATACTTCCAACATATCCTGAACCCTCAAACCTAAACCCTAAACCCTAACCTTTACCCTAACACCCTATAACCCTAATAGTGGAGGGGCCTATTTCTCCAGAGAGGATTTTATGAAGTTCATGTTAATGGTTGGCAACCACTCTAATTTGTTATTCTACTGGGTCTGACTATTAGAAAAGTGATGTTGCCATTTTTTTTCCGTTGACCTTTAGTGACCTTACACGAGTCAAAGGTCAAATCGGTCATACATCGTCCAAAGTACAATCGACCTTGGACCAAAATGTGGCAAATTTCACAGGAATATTGTTCATGATATTATTTTGTTCTTGACTTTTGTTTTCCTTGTTATAAATGCAAATAAGCTAATTAGAGCCCTAATATGCATAAATTTGCTTTATTCAGACCCCAGTCCTGTCCAAAGCAAGAGTTAGAGACCTCAATTTTTTGCACAATGTATAATGAAACCTACACACAACCCCAAATCCCTTGCTATTTAATGCCCATGGTTAAGTAAAAACCAATTTGTTTTAATTGAAATGTGCAGAAAAAATGGTTGATGTAGTCTATATATACTCAAATCCATGGAATGAATTGTGTGTTATAAACCGTGAAAACAACAACATTTGGACTACAGAAAAAGTTAGTATACGAGGTATCTTTTCAGTCTCCGTCACACGTGTGATGTTTTAATTATGCTTTCCATCCAGAGCGCCGGAGGGGTCACTGTTCAATGGCAAGGGGATATCATGCCGACCAAAGAAACACGTAAAAGGGGTAGTTTTTCAATTGTGCACGATACGTTACGGTGACAAGGATAGCTAAAACCCTGAAATCTGGAAGAAGGGTGTACTTTTCACACTTGAACGTATAGGGTACGATTTGGGAATTTTGAGTGTTTGTATCGTATTCTTCGGGGGCTAATTTTTTGTGTAAATGAGCTATTCAGTATAAGCCTACAAAGAAACAAATTTTAACTTGCTTAGGGGTCAAACATTGCAATCTTATTAAGGTAAGGATGTTACACTTACCATACTTGTTTTAGGGGCGTTTTTGGACGATAAAATTACTTGTACTTGTTTACATTCTTTTTGGAAACTCCTTGTTTAGGGTGCGGGACTTTGAAAATGGTGGAACTTTTTGGTAAAAGCAGAACTAACCCCCCGAAAAAATGTCCTTTTTTGAACATCCACACTAAAAAGTGGACCTTTCTTGTCAAATTTTCTCTATAGCAACTTTTGACAATTTTTAGCACAAAATTAAAAAAAACATGACCTTTTTTCCGCCTTTTTGTGGGTATTTGTTTGTGGGGAGGGGGGTGCGATGGCAACCATGCGATCGCATAGATTCTCCATCTCCTACGGCCAGTGCCCAGAGTTTAAGATTGATTGGTTCATTCAACCTGTATATGACGTTGTATTGCATACGTCTCAAAGTATAAGAGCGCATATTTTGTGTCCAGAATTGGCACTGTTTCATTTTAGTGGAAGATTGGTCATTTTAAAGACCAAAGTACCTTTTTTTTTTTGTGATGCCAAAGACCCAAGACGGAAACAATTTTAACAGGTTTCTCCAAGAGGTCTGTGAAGGATTTCCCAGATAATGGCAATGATAATGTGGTATGAACCATTATAACACATGATAATCGATCAAGGGACCTATACTCTGCAAGTGGATGTTTGTCCTCAGTATGGCATGCCAAATTGGTTTTATATTATCTTGACCTGGATTATTGCATACACTCTATAGCACAAGACCATGTAAATAATGATCAATGTCAATGAAACAGGTTTGTCAAAAAAAAAAAGCTCAATAAATTAGATAACAGTGTTTGTTTAGAACACTTAAGATTATGTGAACTTATTGGTGAACAAGAATAATTCCATCTACAAGATCTTAGCTATGTTTCCATGTTCCTATCTAGTCTCATGTTTATATGAGAAAATTGCAATTGGTCTGGAACATTTTTACTAACTGTGACAACAAATGCAGTTTACTTAACAACCATGGGCATTAAATCACTATCCATGATGGGGTGTTTGGGGTAGGGATGACTCTAACTTGATCTTGCTTTCAAGCTATAGACTATCGGTTCTATGGTTGAAAAGGATAAGGCAGCATACAAATGAAGACAATCACAATTTTTTGTCTTGCACATTTTTACAAACTGTGTAACACAATTTGGTTTTACTTACAAATTGGCATTAATAGCGGCTATGATGCATGGGTTGGGTATAGGCCGGGGGGGGGGATCTCACACAAATGAACATACTGGGACTTGCCACAGACATTTTTAGCCTTCTGGTATATCAATGACCCTTTTTTCATGCATGCCAATTTTGGTATAGAAATGGTTCATTTTTTTTTTTTTTTTTTTTTTTTTTTTTTAATTTTTTAGTTTTAAAATTTTTTGAGAATTAGTCAAATTTCTCAATCTGAAGTCAAAATTGTCCAAATATTCTTAAAATGTCAAACTTTTGAGAAAAAGCAGGCAATTTTTGGGTTAATTTGGCCCAAAATTGGCATCTCTGGTAGAGCTTTGGTCTCTTTTTGGGCAAAAAATGGTATAGCTATGGGTCCTACTCCCCCCCCCCACATCAAACATGTGACTCACACACATTCTTTTGTCTCTGAAGTGCGATCGTGGTTATTTCACATATAACGATGATCTTCCATGAATTTGGTTATAGACTACATCGCTCGATCATTTTCTCTTGCACATTTGTAAAACAACGTGATTTACTTTACTTACCCATGCATGGGTATTAATAGCAAGAACTAATGGGGTTGTGTAGGTTCATTCTACATCACAGAGTGTTCACTGCATTGTGCAAAAACTTGAGGCCTAACTCTTGCTTTGGATATAGTCCTGGGGTCCGGGGCAATAAAGGAATAATGCATATTATGTCTCTAATTAGGTTATTTGTGCATATAACAAGAAAACAGGGTCGATATACTTTGGCCGATGTCATACCATTTTGACCTTTGACCTGCGTCCAAGGTCACTTAAGGTGCACGAAAAACATGGCAACATCGTTTTTCTTGAATAGTCAACCCAGTAGTATACGTTTATAGTGGTTGCCAACAATTAATAACATGAACTTCACCAAATTTACATAGGCCCGCCTCCACTAAACCCCAATCGTGTACTTTTGACCCATATGTGTGTTCCAACATGATCGACATCTGAGCCCAAAATGGTGTCTTCCTCAGACCAAATGTCGACTCTTCTTCAAGTTTCATAATTTCTCCCCTGCATGCCACTGCCCCCATTTTGGGGACCTCTTGGTACTTACCACTCATTGCAAAATGGCGATATCTGTTGTAGTTTTTGTGTTGTTCCATACTTTGTTTTTCAGATTTCAGTTGTGTTTTCAAGACTTCCATATTTCTGTAGTTTTAAGCAACTTCCTCCTAATGTTTTGGTTATTTTACCCCTAAATGACATCTGACTCCAGAACGGTTAGTCTTCCCATGTTCACCAGGACAAACGAACCTTTCCCTGAAAATTTGATAATTGTGTCATGTGTGACCTCTACCCTAAATGGTGACCTCCTCGCTATTTGTATGGCCAGTGACTCTGAAAAGTGAAGTTGATGATCATAGCCTAACTTATAGGGCATTTCGTGAGCACAGCCCCCCCCACTTACCTTTGTGTGTTTTGTGAGACTTTTTTGAGGCTCGGCGAGGTGGCCGATCGAGTCTCAGGGCGCGAAACCGTCGGCAGAGTATAAGTTCGACCGAGCGGCCCTGGATCGAGCCCCGCGAGAGTCAGGGGGTTTCTTGGTCATACCTCAAATAGTTCCTCTAAGGGCGGAAATTGCATAATTGCGCAGTAGCGTGATTATGGAATTTTCCTCGCTCCCACCCATTGCGTAAAAATGTGCAGGTGTATGCAATGGGTGTCCGGCGCCTCATGGTTCGGAGAGTCATGTAAGCTGTTGGTCCCGTGTATCAGGGGAGTAATTCCTGAACACGTAAAAAGTTGCAGACCTTATCAAAAAGGGTAGGGACCATCCCGGGTCTGTTACCTGCACACATTACTCTAGGTACCAGGGTCCCTTCCAACCCGCGCTAGTGTAATAACCATTGAAACACAAAGGAGCCGACAACACCAGGAACCACCAAGAAACCATCTGGGTACCATCCAAATTATGGATGTCGTTGTCATGATTTTGACCATTTTGCTTCTGGCAAATCCGCACCACCCCCCCCCCCCCCCACATAAAACCCTGGCTACAGGCCTGTGCCAGTGTGTACCCTTAAACCGGCGTACTGATTTACTGGTGCGATCATCAAATTTTGCCACCATCATCACCGCCATCGTTATTCTTCTCATCGTTGCATCATCGGCATCATCATCGGGTTTTTATCATTTTAAAATAGTAAAAACCCGTAGCTATAGTTTTCTCACCATACCATCATTAGAAATCAACGGGTTTCATGCAATCGAATACGTATTCGACTCCTTAGAACACAGCGAATCAAACATTTAGGTTTTGACAAACTGTCAAATCACATTCAGTGGCCATTTTGAATAAGAAAAGAGTTGTTTCTTGGTATTTTAATACTGTCGTCAGTTAGTAACCATTCATGTCTTTAACATTCACCACTTAAAATAGCCATTTCCTTTTATTTCATTTAATTACACGCATTCATAAGCAACTCAAACTTTCAAACGCCGTTTTCTCAGAACTAGCATTTATGCTGATTCGACAGTATGCAGAACCCATGACGATATGTTCATTTCATCTACATGCTTGTCCACACACTAATCACTGTGTGAAATAGCTAAGTTCAGATCCATGTCCTTTATATAGAAAACTTGTTTATAGTGTGGGTTGGTGTGTATTCCCGTAGGATTTTCATGCTAAAAATTGATTTTGTTGCTGTTTGGGTTTTAATAGGACCTAAACTGTCAGAAAATGATGGGGTGCAAATTTTCCTACTGATGGCCCCTTCTTCAAGGGGGAAAATGTTAGTACAGGGAAAAATTTAAAAACGAGTCAAATTGGGTTTTAATGTACACTAAAGCGTTCGTCTCGTCATAAGGATTAGAAAAAGTATATATTTGCCTAGGTTCCAACCTTTAGTTAAAGCGGTATAGCCCCATAATGGTTCAAGGTCACCCTGGGCGTAAATGCTCCGATGTTGTTGAAGTGGTGTCAAATGATACCTTGTGTCATACTGAAACAGAAAATGCATTTTAATTGATCTTTTGATATCACCATTGCGACATCCAGGGAAAGTTCTGTTGACCCCCATAGACCTTGTAGACCCTTGCGACATTTTGCTACTTAATTAGCCATCCAAATGTCACACACTGTAAAATAATACATTTTTGGATCCTGTGAGACAATACAAACAACTTGCCACCAGTTTCAACAAAATCTGAGCATTGGATAAATTTTACCCCAGGATGACCTTGAACCATTATGGGGCTATAGCGCTTAAACTAAAGGTCGGAACCTAGGCAAATATATACTTTTTCTAATCCTTATAAGGAGACGAACATGTTAATGTACATTAAAACACAATTTGATGTACACAATTTGACTCGATTTTAAATTTTTCCCTGTAGTAACATTCCCCCCTTGAGGAAGGGGGCAGCAGTCCGAAAATTTGCACCCCATCATTTTTTGACTGTCTGGTCCCTATTGAATGAAAAACAGCAAGAAAATCAACTTAGCACCAAAATCCTACGGGAACTGTTTCATTGACATACCGACCCACACTATTACATCAAAACATAAAATCTGATTCTCATCTTAAACTGAGCATTTTAGGTGCCTATCTTTAGTTCTAATTGACTATCGTTCTAGTTGACTGTCTATAATTAATAGAAAACAATTATATTTCAAAATCTCTGAGTCAGCCTTTAATTAATATCAATCCCAATGCGGTAGCCAAAGTACTTACAGACAAAATGACAGAATTTTTGTTATATTTTATTCAATTCTATTTATTTCAGAGCCACACAGTATATGCAGAGTACAGTTAAACCTTATAATACTTTTAAATTTCCTCCTATTTTTTCATGACCCCCTCACCACTCAGCCAGAACAAAAATGATGGATTTTTTTTTGCAAAAATCAGCAATTTGGGGCCAAAAATCACCATTTAAAAAAAAAATTTCAAAGATTTGGGGCCAAAATTTGTTAAAAGTCTGAATTTTGGATATCCCTGCCCCCAGATTTCACTTTTCCCACCATTTGGCCCACAGTTAAGTCTGGTGCTGCCAATGGAATTAGGATTATGGTAATAAACACACCCTTATTGTATATTGTATTTTGGAATAAGGGCCATCCAGAATAACATGCAGGAATTGGCTAAAGGCCCAAGATTCATTCATACTTCACTGCATCTGTGTTGTGTTGAACTGCAGTCTAATCAAAAATACTGCAATGGTCAGTGGTGAGTTGTGACAGAAAGTAATCAATATCATCAACAATGCAATATACAGAGCAGTGAGGTATGAACAGACCTTTATACACTTTAAATAGCAATGTAAAACAGGTAAACAAGTTACTATGGATGTTTATAGTGCAGGCAGTTGGATGACGTAGTGTTGGCACTAATGATTTTAAGTGAAGATGTAGCATGCGTTTCTCTGAAAGGGCCATTATTATACCTTGTCCGACGAGTGACGTCATAGCTTCATGCAGTCTTAAATGTGCGAACTGCAGTAAGCCCCAGCAGTTTTCGCGAGCGTACAAAGTCGGTGTGCGTGATACGCATGCACAATATAGTTGCGCGAAAGCTATGACATTACTCCTTAGTTCAGGCAGGACAAGTGTAGGGCTTTGGCACTATTCAATTGTAGACACTGCAAACAATTTGCTTTAGGTGAGAAATATATACTCCCCGCTAAAAAATCCGAACGATGTTGAAATGGCCATCAACATGCTCAAACTTGCTTTCAAATGAATGCGCCAAGACAGCTGGATAAATCTCTCAAACTTCCACATTGTGCTTTGTTATCAATGCATTACGGACACAGCAGTGGCGAGCCAGCTTTTTTTGGGGGGGGGGAAGATTCCCCACGGGGGGGGGGGGGGGGAAGCGGTGCCCCCTGCCCCCCTCTGGCAAGCCACTGGTACACAGGTCAATAAGCAAACACATTACGCGAACAACGCTCCTGGCATTCACTATTATAATTCACCTACATACCTTTTTAATACAGTAATTTATATCATTCGGATTTTTTAGGCGGGGAGTATATATGATATAGGTACATGCAAAAGACAGTCAAACAAGCTATAGTTGTTTTGGAAATTATGATAGAGATGCTGTAACCAAGGTGCTTTGGATGAGAGACATGCATATTGTAAACATGTAGCTTTAGATTATCATTTTAGATGTAATAGCTTACATTCACAAGGAAGTCGGGAAATCCATGGAAATTTTTAGTTCACTAGACCCGGAATCACATAAAATTCAGACATCACTTCCAACACATTGTAAAGGGACAGGAAGAGATTTTTGATACAAAATTTATCCAATGTGGATTGTTCAGTTGGGTAAACACGGTCACCTACAGAAAACATGTCAAAGTTAGAAAATGCAAAATCTCAGTGATATCTTATTACGCTAAGAAAAAACATATTTAGCTATTTTACTTCAGGTGTAATCTACATTCCAAACATGCAAAAAACACGGGTTGGAAAAAAAATTGGGAGTGCCTCTTTCTGCAAATGTCCTCAAATCTCTTTTAAAGGTGCATTTTGTGATCCATGGCCTCGTCCCCCGTTGGGCCGTAGTATGGCATGTGTCTGATCTTATGTGCAGATTCAATCAACTTTAGAAGAAATTCATAGTTTTTTTTCAGTCCGTAAACGGACAGGAATTTATAGCACAGTGGACTAGAGGTGGTTTGTCATACAAAATTCATCGTAAACACAAAAAAACACACCATCAGAATCAACTGAAATTTTAGAAATAAACTTCTTGACGATATATAGTGATCCATAAATGAAAATAAGTGCTACGATCACAAAATGCACCTTTTAACATATTACATAGCATTTTCCAGCTATATCATCCAAGTGTAATTTGTCACAACACCATCTCCTGAAAAGAGGAGAATGAGGAGGCTGTATGCTGACCACTGCATAATACAAATTAAACTTGTGTAAAACAAATGAGCCTCCATGTTCAGTGAAATATCAGTAACTATCAGTAACTATCAAATTCCATAGCAAAAATACCCTATTTAATTAGCATCTATCTGGTTATAAATTTCACCACATCACCAGAAATGTATGTGTTATATACATGTATTCTAAAAAGTTACATTTACCTATCAAAGTTTTCAATCCTCGAAAGGTCCCAGGAAATTCAATAGAATTGATGTGGTTTGTGTCAAGTCTAGAAGGAGGGACTAGAAAGCATTAAATATTTGGGTTGAACATGCACATTAATGAACTTATTGATTTTTCAGAGAGTTAATAGAAATTTCAGGTGACTGGTTTGTAAATCTATTCATGACACTGACTGAAAATCCAAAATAGTTCACTAAGGATGTCAATGTTAGTGTATTCTTTTTTCTGGCCCTGTTTATTTGAATGGAATGTCCCGTAAAGATTTGGAATAGGTTTATCACCTCATTCCTGGGACCTTTAAAGTCGACATTCTGTTTAAAAGGTCCTACATCCTCTCAGTGGCGTAATCTTGCCCCTGTGGGAATTTTGCTCCCCTCTTGCCCCTAAAAAATTGGTTATTTTTCGCAGTCTTAATTTATACAATTCCTACCATTGAAACAACACGACCCGGCCTATCCGGCGAGCGCAGAGAGCCGGAAAATTTGGCACCCAATGATGCTTGCCCCCTGAAAATACATGTGCCCCCCCCAGTTCCTGAAAAATAAAAAAAGTGGTTACGCCCACGGCTACTCTTTAAATTATACCCTGTTAAATATAGCACAAATACCTAAGATTTTTTTTAAGTGAAAGGAAAAAAAAAAAAGGATTGTCAACACTACAGGATATTTTTTACACCATATATAAACTATAATTTCCCCCAGTATAGGTCCAGTTTTTCCCCTTGAAATTTAGTTGAATTTAGTGGTGGGATTGTATGCAAATCTCCACCTAAGCTTAACGCACTATCGCGGGTACAAATATTCTAATTGTAGGAATAGCTTAAGAAGTGAAGGATAAGTCTGCTGAATTCACCATAGTACATTTTTTTTAAATTGAAGAATTGACAGAAAAGGAAGAAAACGGCATCAGTCAAAGATATGAATCTCCATTCAAATTAAGTTTTGTCGTAAGTGTCTGTATAGATGGTAATAACTAAAATATCGATTTGGTCCTTATTAGGTCGATTCTGGTTTGAACATTTGCAGGGCAAACCCTTGATATAGTCACAACATCTTCCTCGATCAGTGGACATTCAACGCGGTCAGACCGATGTTTTGGGTGTGCAATTTTCGCACCGCCTTATACATGCGCGTGAGTATACCAGCGATTTGAATCAACGCCGCGTTTTTAATGCTGCGACTACTGCATTAAACCACTGACGTCACTGACTCAAGAAAATGGTACGGACTATAAGTGCCTTTAATGCAAAAACAACAAGCATCAAAAATATCACAGAAATCACAAGAAAATACTAACAAAATAATGAGGTGCCACAATATATGGGTGTCGCTTTTGGTTGCATTTATTTGCGATTAATGAAATTTTTTGCAACTCATAGCTTGACAAGTTAATTTGGGTTTTTTAAAGGTGCGTTGTTCGTCGTCTTTGCGACCCCTGATTTACCCGGAAGTACATTGATTGATATCAGATGACAGACCGGTATTTTCCTCATTGTCGTCCTGAAATTTGGCCCTCAAATCCATTCCATTTCACGGTATAAAAAACCTGCCGTTTTAGTGGTTAACCATCAATATTAGCACAGTATGAATGGGCTTTGCAACATGCATTATGCGTATACCACCAAAACCGCACGTTTGTTTTCCCACGGTACGTGATGGGGTGTATGTGCAAGTGACGGGCTCTAATTTCAAGTAGAGAACACCAATACACATGAAATCGGAACAAGCACCTTGAATCGATCATTTTATATCAAACTTCGTCATTTTGTTTAACCTTTTTGAAATACACTTCCAGCTAACAAAAACATATACCACTCTCTCCAGTGCATTTGTTCTTTTTCTAATCATCATGCCAAACTTCATCATAAAGCAAGTGATCGTGCAACCAGGCGACAACTTTGTGGTTTGAGAACCTCCTTGTAAGTTAATATAATAAAATTCAATTTTCAAAAATTTCTCGCATTATCGTGCTTATCCCTTTAAAAGGTTAGTTATTACTGTGCACAATTGCATTTCATGTTTATCACTCAGTAATTCACAGCCAGATTCTTACTCATGGTGTAAGCCAGATTCTTACTCATGGCAGTCAAGCCTCATTCAATATACAAACTCGCAAATGAACAAACTAGAGCATACAGACAGAAAACCACAACTGATTTACATCACAGCACTAAAATCAGTTGTAGTTTTATGTCTGTATTGCTGTAATCTATTTTGATTCATTTGGGCGAGTTCATATTGAATGAGGCTTGACCACCACCTCCTAACCAAGCGCTCTAAGTAACAATGTTTGCATTTTTACGAAATAAGAAATGTCTATGAAAAAATTGCTGCATTTAGAATTAATACAAGTATTTTCTGAGATTATGAACAGTCTCAGTAGTTTTCAAGCTAGTGTCCTCCGTGGAAGTCAGAGACGCAGCATGCTTGAAACAGCTCAAAATCAATTAGACATCATCTTCACATTTTGAATATTATTTTTTTTACCAAAAAAAATTACATTATTTTTTTCCTGCTGTGCTCTTTCATCCTGCCAGACCAAATACAGTGTAGAATCAACTTCTGCTGTGCAGTTCCCCTTACAGCACATCTTTGACTGTGGTGCAAAATTTGCTGTCTATTATACTTGTTCCATTTGTAATGTATGACTAGTACACAGTATAAAGCTAAAGGCAAACAATTAAAAACTTTATGATGAATACTCTGGTATGTGTTGTACTTTTTCAAGTTATCTTCATCCAAGTACTGTGCCAAGACAAAGGATTCCTTTGTATATGCTGTGATTCAAAAGAAAAAATAAAATGCACGTTAGTGAATGAAGGAATAAGAAGTATAGTTCAAAATTTTTAAAAATTTTTGAGTCGGCCTTTAAGTTGCAAAGTTGATTTGTGGCCTCATGAACCTGTTATCAGTGTTTTGGTGTCTTTTCACATGATCTGCCAGTTTCTAAGCCAATAGACATGCAAACCATGTGAAAAGTGCTTAAACCTTTATACCATTATCCTTACTAAAATGTTTCTATGTCATGACATGGTCAAAATTATTTGCAAATAAACTTGTGACCCTCTATTTTTTTTGACATTATATTTCTGTGAAGTTCATAGGCCTCCAGTGGACTTCCACCCTTTGTCCTTCCGGCACAAGTAAAGCTCGGCACGTTAAGCCACAAATGTATACTGGATTGCCCTAATAGCCACTCCAAAACAATGATATTCTTCTTTAAAAGACTGTGTTGTACCTAACATGACTCTAGTTTAAGTCAACTCATTAGTTTGTAATGGTGAGAAGAAAGATACAATTCTTACAGAAGATGTTGGTTTAGATGGGCCAAATTTATTTCAGTAGGATTAAGCTTCTATCAGAAATGTCCCCATGTGAAAGGACTAACCTGAAAAAATATGTGAAATCTCTCATTGCACCTTTAATACACACACAAACAAAATATAACTAAAATTAAAGATAACATCTAAACTGGTAAAATTTCCTTTTGATGCAGTAATTCTGTATGGGTGGTATTTATAATAATAATAATAATGAGATGCTTTTAAGTGCTTAAACCAGAAGGTCTCTATGCCCTTTACAAAACAAAACTCCACTTGTGACTTAATACCATTTTAAGTTGGGTTTTTACAAGTTTGGTATTACAGCAGCACCATAGAATACTGTGTAGAATAGAATTCTGGATTTGAAGTTGTGATTTTTATATGAAGGACATCGATTTGTTAGAAAATTGATGGTGCCATCCGTGGGAAAAACTCTTTAAGTCATCCATTTAAAGGCACTGTATAATTTGTTTGTTCATTTTACCCAAAAGGTTGTTGATTTGGGCTTAATCGTTTAAGATGAGGACTGATAAAACCTTTACAACCATACAAAAAAATCAAGTTTGAAAAATCTTGAGAATGAACTATTTCTCAAATGTGCCAGTGTCTCTTTAAATTACAGTAATAATGAGTAATGAGTACATTGTAAAAGAACAATATAAAAAGAAAACAAAACATTTAAAAGGGCAATCCAAGATAGGCATACTAGATATTTTTAGTAGTGTGAAACCTATACTTCTTAATTTTGCATTTTTTTTATCATGATGATTCATTATTTTGTCCCAAATAAAATTTTCATAGTTTTTTGACAGAATTTTCTAATGTCATAGCACTTATGAAGTGATAACATATTGGTTTAATACATGCTATCTACTGTAGACAGCACTAGTTCAAGCAGGGGGGTAGGACATGCCAGCAAATTCAAATTGCATCAACTTCTGGGTGCTAGTCTGTTCAAAGACTTAACGGTAGGAGGGCGCTCTTACACATATCGAACGGTTACACACAGACTTGACTAAAGACTAGGCCTGGTCACAAATATTTAAATCTAAATGACCGTTATTGGAATTTACACTATTTTGCAGCGGGGTTAATCCACTAACCCCAACGGATTTTGAAGTTAATAATTTTTTCTTAATTTATGATATTACTAAGACCGAGACTGCCATAGTAAATGCACATAGCAGTTCCACAAATTACCGTTTGGAAATCCCCAATGGTTGCTTCTGGTCTTATCATTTGCAGGGTATGTTAGGATACCTGTACTTGTTACATCCATTCAAAAATCTGATTTTTGATGATTTCTTTGATTTGCTGATTTAGAAAATCACTGATAGTGCCTTTAATTGTAAAATGTTTCGCCTCTCCTATTATTTTACCCTGGCACCACCCCTACATCAGTTGAAAGGACACTAAGAGAATTGGTGAGAAGGGTGTCACACCACATATGTTTTTTTTTTTTTTTTTTTTTCAAGGACAGTGCCAGGGTGGTTGCAAGTGGGTGGCTGCCCCCTGAGATCCAAAATTCAGGAAATACAGGGGTTAAGCAATAAATTGTGTAAAAATTAGTGTTTTTACCTATATGAGTTAAAGACACTATCAGTGATTTGAAAAATATTTGAAATTTGCAGGAATAGCTTCAAAGTGAAGGATAAGTCTGTAGAATTCTCATAAGTTACCTTTTCCAGGTGTAGAATTGACAGAAAAGGAAGAACACGGCAGTGTTCCAAGATACAATTCTCCATTCAATTACGTGTTGTAGTAAGTGTCCGTTTGGACAGTAATGACTAAAATCTCTGATTCTGTCCTTATTAGGTTGCTTCTGGTCTTATCATTTGCAGGGTATGTTAGGATACCTGTACTTGTTACATCCATTCAAAAATCTGATTTTTGATGATTTCTTTGATTTGCTGATTTAGAAAATCACTGATAGTGCCTTTAATTGTAAAATGTTTCGCCTCTCCTATTATTTTACCCTGGCACCACCCCTACATCAGTTGAAAGGACACTACTAGAATGGGTGAGAAGGGTGTCACACCACATGAGCTTTTTCTGGACGAACTCTGCAATTAACATCAATGTGTCATTGTGATAAATGACCAATTCTTAACCTTGTTTACAGCCACATCCAAAAGAGATGTGAATAGTTTGTGATAGTTTTCATTATTAAACAGGACAGTTGTTTAAGGGCATTTCAAAATGATCCACAACTCGCCCCCCCCCCCCCGACTAGCTCAAAAAAGTTGAGATTTGTATATTTGAACTGTTAAAGATCCATGGTCCGATGCTAATAAAGCCTCGTCCCCAGTGACCCCAGATTTTACCGGAAGTGGTCAATATTTTGATATGAAAAACATACTATTTATATACTGAATTTGCTTTTTACTCCTCTTCCCACATACCCCACAACGGATCTACCTTACTCACGACCACCTCCCTCTCCATCTCCACAAAGTTAATAATTAACAAGTATTACTTGGACCTTTGATTTACACCTCTGCATCCTTCTAGCCAGACAATCCTTCGGTTGACAACAGATTTTTGGAGTAACAGGAGTGTGAAGACTAATGAGAGTTTTGATGACCTCTTAAACTATGGCTTCTGTCCACAACATTCCTGTGGGATTTGGGGTTCAAATTATTACTATAAGCTTAGTTGATCGAATTATTAATTTGAATAAATAATTCTTTTGTTGCCTTGGGCACCAAACCATGAGACATTAAAGATTAGCCAAGATACCAACAGCAAATGAAATATGTGACTAAATACTTCTTTTGTTGGCCATGGGCACCACCATTAGACATTAAAAAGATTAGCGCCAGACCAACATGCAAAAATGGATAGGCCTATGTTTTTGAGAATTATGACTTTGGCTACCTGGTAAATTATCTCCAATGTAGGATTCTGAAATATAATGATGTATGTAGGTTTATGAAGCATAATTTTGTTAGGAAATAAAAATCAATCGACAGACAATGCTATGATGTTTGAACTTAGAGTAGGTAGGTGTCTTTTGGAGAGTTTAAATGTGGTAATATGTTTTCCTCCAGATGCACTGCATTGAAAGAATGCATTTAAAATATGGTGGGTTGTTCCTTCAGAATATTAAAAGAGTTACCTTAGGAAAATGTGTGAATTCATCCCTATTGTGTTTTAGAAATTTGGAATTGTGGAGCAGTCATTCTGAGAGCTACAATCTCACAATTGTTTGGAACATTTAGCGTATGAAATTCGATGTTTTATTCCCGGTAACCCGCCCTGCGTATTGATTTTCTGCCCGCATTGGATACTGAAATCCCTAAAAATTCATTATTTGTATTTTAAAGAAAATATCAAGGTTTCTTCTTGTGACACATCTTGTGAATGTGATTTTAAGTAGATTTTAAACCCAGACCAGTTGCAAAACATTTTTACATGGATGTAGTGGTTTTGACACATATATTGTAACTTTATAGCACACGGAATTTGGGTGAAATGCCGTTTATATTATTCAAAATTACGCATATGAATAAGAAAAATGAAAGAGTGCCTCATTATGATTTGCAAAAATTGTTACGGGAAACAATAACATTGAACTCTTTTATTGGCAAATGTCTTACTATAAACGTATCCCCTTTCCCCCCTGATCAATCTACTTGGTATGAGAGCTGACAACTGGTATAAGCCATGGTGACCAGGTACTGTGTGAAACAAACTTGCAGTTTGGAGCAGTGCGATAAGCATAGTGGGCAACGCCTAGTCAGTACTGTGGCTAAACAAGTTTTCATAATAGGCCCTGTAGAAAAACAACAGTTTGCCCCCCTGCAGAGAAGTGTTTCATTCCATATTGTTTACCGGACAACGAATCTTTTGCGCCAATCGTTTGTCTTGCATTCGTCCATCTTTGTGTGCTTTGTGCTCTAATTGTTCCTAAGAATCATACCTCCACAATCCCGCCTCTGAGGAGAGAGGTCATCTTGTTGGAGTTACACAATTCTTTTCGTTCCCACCCTCCACCCAATTCCAATTATTGTTTGGCAATCCCTTCATCTAACCTTTTGAATTCTTTATTCCAGAGGGTCTTTATAAATTTTTTTGTTAAACATTTGATATTGGAATTATTTTGGGGCCTGTTTTATATGTGTGTATAGTTACTTGTCCAGTTCTCTCATAACTTACAAATTGTTGCTAGATGCAAGTGAATTTGCGTCTAATGATTATTTTTTCTTAGGCTTTATAACAATAGCCACGTCAGCCTTCTTTTATGAATAAATTTCAGCTGAGGATATGATTTATTTTGAAGATTATATCATAAAAGTGCATTTTGTCAAAATAGTAAATTTAAAAATGAAATATATCCTCAAGACTTATTTTCAGATACGAAATTGACATTTTGGCCCCTGTTGGTGAGTGGGGACAGTTTAACATGTACATTTTGTGATGCATTCACAAGCTTGATATTTCTAAATACAATTGAGTCTGGCAGGTTTACCAGTCAGGCCTCCGGGATTTCCCAGCCGGTGCTTACATGTATTGCCAATAATTGTTCACCTCTAGGGCAAACGGTTACCATGGGGGCTACAGAATGTTCCTTCTATGGTCAATACAAAATAGGCATCTAATCCTATTATAATACAAATACAAACATCTATTGCCAATATTTGTACACCTCCAGTGCACTTTTACCGGGGGGGGGTGGGGGCTACGGACATTTTCTTGCGATTCTCGGGTGGCAAATTCACAAAAAATGGTTAGTAGGAGTATATAACTTTTCAGCTCCTCATGCAGATGTACATGTATTCTTCGCTTGCCTAATGAGTTTGGAATAAAACTCTCTCCCCAGTGGACTGAACTATCACTGCAATTTTGGTAGTCCATATCGTCACTTTTCTGTCCTGGGGGCAATGGGGTGTTCAGGGTTAACCATTTAAACGGAAGTTTTTTGTCAGTATTTTTGAGAATAAATGGATTTGAAAGCTGAAATTTTTAAGGAAGACAATGAAAAAAAAATAACGGCCTTTCATCTGATATCAAAAATGATACTACTTCCGGGTAAACTCTTGACATTATGACCTTTGACCTCAACATCTTAGGATCCCATGTTGCACACCTATGACACAAGTTTTGGTTTCAATTGAACTTAAGTTTTCAACTTGAGGTGTATTCCAAACTTTCCAAAATTTTTTCACTCACTTTTCTTTTCTTTTTAAATTGGACATTGATCCCCAGCAAAATTACACATTATGCAAAAGTTTAACACTTTGAAGACAACATATACATCTTAAAGGTCCCAGGAAATGCAATAGAATTGAATGTGGTTTGTGTCAAGTCTGAAGGAGGACTCTCAAGTATTCATATTTAGGTTGGTGATGACTTCTTTGCCCCAGCTGAATATTATTCAGCCCTTGTTGGTCTGGATATTTGATACACTTTTCCCAATATGGGCCCACTATTGCTAGCTTGCAAGTTTACAGCATTCATACCCTATAAAGGTTTGTGGAGGCAGCAAAAACAAATCTAATTTTTGTGGCAATTACACATACGGAATTTTTGTTTTACGTGTATTTTACTACATGGGTGTTTACTATAACATTTAAAAAGAGTGAGTAATTAAAAGGGCATGTGCTTGAAGAAACTTAACAATTGCCTTAGGAAATGGTACCACGAACAATAATTAAATATAGTGTCCTCAAATTACACGTCTAAGTACAATATACTGTCTTAAGTTATTTAATGTTTGCATATTTTTTTTATTATAAAATGCTTTTTAGCCCAAAATTCCAATCACCATGGGCCTTTAATAGAATCGCGTATGACAAATCACTTTTGAAATGAAAACAAATCGGTGAATACCTACTATCTACTGTAGATAGCACTAGTTTAAGTGCAATGATGTTTCCACAATTCTCATTTTAAATGTTTTTTTCATATAAAACATGGAACGTTTATGTTACTTGGCTGCTATGTGAAATGACAATTGAACACATGGGATCTATGATCAGTCAGCTTATATGGCAATAAGAATATACAAAAAAAATATTCACATGTTACCAAGGCATGGTCACATACCAGACTTCCCTTCTGGCGGCTTCAATGCAATTTTAAATGGCTGCACACACTAAACTGTCTAACCACTGAAGTGTAAAGATTTAACATGACTTCTGACTCCTGAATTCAAGCATCAAGTGCTCTTTAAGAATGGAGTTAAAAAAAATAATTAAGTACATGTTAAAGTCATTTTGGTTTTCATCATACTATCTGGTTTAGTTAATTCATCCAAGAATTAAGCTTGCAAGTTTACAATTTCTTTCTGGATTAACGAATGCTCCACCATTGTGCTGCAAGGTTCAAGATGCAAACCAACCAGACTGCATACATCTCAGGCTTTTAGTACCAATCACATGTCTTTGTCATTTTTATAATCAAATTTTAACTGAATTTTTTTTTTTTACTGTAAGACACTTGGATCAACATGTTGTGTCATTGGCAATACACTTTATCTCGCTTGTGGCCCCCCCCATCTCTCTCTCAACTCAGGAGTGAACGGGGATCTTTTATGGCATATACAATCTCAGTGCTAATGGGCAGTGCGCTAATTAACAGCAGCACACCTGTAACCTGAAGCGCCATGATTGTTGACATTTCCTGATGTCAGCATACTAATAATATGGCCCTTTGTGCGCATTGAGACAACATTGTTGTGTACATGCGCTTTATATGTGTGGAACTATTATTATTATTATTATTATCCTATCCCTACTTGTAGAGGTCTAAATTGTTTTTTGTTATTCACATCAACCCTCTTTGGCGAATTTGTTTCCCTAACCTATACCTTTTTATTGCAGTTTATTCCATTTTGGATAACAAAGATTATGTATATTAATTTTATGCAAATTTAGGCAAATATTTGCAGATTTGAAAAAAAAAAAGGGCTGTCGCTACATGGGATTTTTATAGTCAGCCCGCATAGTCACAAAACTCTTAAAATCGTAATGAATGCCATTTTCGCTAAACATTGTTGTTAGAGTTTATTATTAATTATTAATTAAATACCTGCTGTCTACTGTAGAAAGCATTATCATTTAGTCAAGTTGTCCTGATTTTTTTCACATGTTTGTTAAGCATTTTATGCAATGATTTCATAACAACTTGTGTACAATAGAGCATGCAATTATTTTGCCAAACTGCCTTGTTTGAATATGATACACGCATTTTTGTCTAATAAATGCACAGGGCAAACAAAATTGTCCTCATAGAGCATTGATGTGAATTTCACGCACTACAATTATTTGCTATATCAGAAAATAGAAAAAAATCATAAAAAATCAGATTTTGCATATCTGTAACAATCAGAAGTGTCTTAAAATCACCTGCAAATGATTAGACCAAAGCAACCTAATAAAGACAAAATCTGGTTATTTTGTCATTGTGTCGGTACGGTACTTAATAAAACACATAATTGAATGGAGATACCAGATCTTTAAAGGGGCATTTCATGATTCATGACCTTGTCCCCCGACTTGCCTCAAAAGGAGCTTGAGGATTTCTATATGTATTCAAATTTGGTGGATCTGTAAGAAACGTCACAATTTGTTATTTATGTCTACAAACAGACAAATTATGGCACATTGGTCTATGGGCTGTGTGAAGCAAGCAATCGCTCATAACAACAAAACCCGAGATCTGATCAAATAACATTTTGCAATCTTTATCAAGGATATCTAGGTGAAACCCATGAATAACACAGAAGGTGCTGGAATCACGAAATACACCTTTAAACACTGCTGTTTTTTTTTCTTTTCGGTTAATTTTTCAATTGGAAAAGATAATGTACTGTATATAAATTCTACATTCTTATCCTTCACTTTTAATATATTTCTGGAAAATTTCAAATATTTTTATCTTTTGGTGGCCCACTGAGAGTGTCTTTTAGGTAAAAATTAGTGGGATTTTTGTGAAAAAAATGAATATATTTGGTGTGAAAATAGTGTGGTCTGGTTATTGTGTTAATAATTCCAAATGAAAATCTGTTAAGGTGGAAGCTTTTGTGTGTTGAAAACAAAGGGCCATTCATGCAGATGGGGCATTATTATGAAAATGCAATGCTAACCTTTTGTGTCATGATCGAAACACTGCAGTAGCAGAACAATTTTCAATATGGAGAGTTATCTTGGCACTGATTGAACAATTTTCAATACATGTACTTTATCGTTTTCTCATCTCATACAGAGCTGATAAGTCTATGTATCATCACTTTATGTAAAGTGGGTCTAGGTTCCTCCGCTTTGATACAAAGGTGCAAAACCTAAAGACAATCGGACAAATGTGATGAGATGTTTCAAAAAGGACAATTTTTAGTGTGGGGCCTTTGGTCCACCTTTACAAAATTTTTCTGCCCTCTCCTTAAATAATAAAAAACCTTGTGCATTACGGTCCTGGATTAATTAACCTCTGATGTAGTGTTGTGGTCACCCTATACCTCTGCGCCAGTGGTTGTAAATGTTTAAACATGCATTTTTCATGGTTGAAAAAAAATAGCAATCACTGTGATTTAGGCATAGCCTTTTGGCACTGCCACAGAAATAAAGATCATTACTTTTGGTAAATTCAGTCCCTTTTGATTTGCTTGAATACACAGATTTGTTGCTGTTCAGTTTCACAATTCAAAAGGACCATGTAATAAAATTCAACGGCTGCTTGATTTGATGAAACGGCCTTCCAATGTGAAAAAAAAGGCCGGGGGAAATAGCGACATGTAAGTATCTACACTCATCCATTAGTTGTTTATGGGTTCAGGAAAGTCAAGTTAGAGTTATTTTCTCGACGGGTGACACTAGGACGATGCATAAACGTAATTTAAGCTTCGCCGTTAAGTCAATCTGGGATCCCAATTATAATTACAAGAATCGCTATTTATGGATATGCTCGTTCGCAGTATAGTTCCTAGACAATTACCAACGTTAACTGTTGCAAAAAAATATCAAATTTGAAAAATTGGGGGCGCTATTCAAAAAATGTGCCAATATGCTTTAATATCCAGGGTAGACAAAATATAGTCAAATTTGAATCAAAGGTGCTTTCCTGGATTGTACCACCTTGAAAATGTTATTTCTAAAATTTCAGTTGATTTTGGATAGTGCACTTTAATGTTATGAGCAAAATTCATATACATTGCTCCAATAGGACAATAGTAGTAATTTGTATGTTTACGGAGAGAAAATAAAAAATCACAAATTTATATTTTGATTTAATTATTATTACATGCTAGTTTCTGTATATTTAATTCACAGAAATGTGGTGAGATATGAGAATAAAAATGAACTTGAACCTGAATTTTTCCAAAGTAGATCAAATCTAATCTGCAAAGTTAGGATTAAGGACACACATGATTACTAGGGCCAACGGTTCATATGATATTAATCTCCACAATTTTGTTTGAGTAGGTCAGGGGACGAAGCTGTCGATCCATAAATGCTTGTAGTTATTTACTTAGGTAATGTGAAATTGGAATTTATGAATTCACATAGTTTGAACTGTAACTTCAAGACCCTAACCCTAAACTTAACCCCTAGGCATAGTCTTTAAATTGTCGGTTCATCATAAACAAACCACAAGTGTGATTTTCGGGTCTATGAAAGGCACCATTTTATCATCATTCAAATTGGTTAATCATATAATAGCACAGTAGCACAAAGAGCACTGAAACATACTTTATCACAATACTATTATGGATGTATGTATGGGTGTATTTATGTGTAAGTGATGAACATTGGTGATGGATGGGCAGAGGGCAAGAAGTTTTTGACTGATAGATTTGAGGACAAAAAAATGTTAATTAAGTAGCTAATTTGCTAATAAAAAAAAATAGAAAATACATTTTCTGATGTATTAGATGTTTCCATCCTTATAGATACTATAATAACCACAAAAATGCATTTCTATTTTTGCATAAATTATGCAGTTTGTCATTAACAAGGTGGTTCTCGAACCACAAGTGTCGAACGGGTGTGCGATCATGCTTTATGATGAAGTTTGGCAAATGATGATGCGAAAGAAAACAAAAGCACTGGAGAACAGTGTTAATAAAAGTGGATTGATTCAGCCAAATTTATTGTCGGAGCTATGAGTGCACAAATATGGGGGGATGCAGTCGAGGCCCCACTATTTATAAACTCATAGCGAGTGAGACCAATAATATTGGGCGCAAATCGTCCAATTTTATCCATTATTCATGCGTAGGATCCGATCATTATCATGCGTATCGGACACATCAACGCATGATAATGAAGTAAAACGGGGCCTAGTGTTTAGCCAGCAGAGCATTAAAAAAAATGTAAACCGAAATGCATGAAAAACGTTCCTTCTGCCATCGATGGTTGTGAATGGGGGTCAAAGGTGACATGAGGTCACCAAGGTCACATGGTCACAAAGGTCACATGGGGTCACCAAGGTCCATGGGGTCACTGAGGTCACATGGGGCATAAAGGTCTCAGGGTCACAAAGGTCCACCAGGTCACCTGGGGCCACAAAGGTCACATGGGGTCACCAAGATGTAACAGGGGTCACAGGTCACATGGGAAGTCGCTGCGGCACAGGGGTCACAAGGTCACCAAAGGGTCACAAAAGTCAAAGGGGTCACAAGGTCACCCCACCCTTCCCCAACGCACCCCACCCTCCCACTCCCTGACACCCCAACCCCCTCCATCCCACCCAAAAACCGACCTTCCCTGGCACACCGATTTGTGAATGGGCCAAAGGTAACGTGAGGTAGCAGGTCATGTGGGGGCACCAAGGTCGCATGGGGTCAACAAAGGTCACACAAAGTCACCCAGGTCACAGGGAAAGTCACCAAAGTCACATGAGTCACCAAGGGTCCACAAGGTCAAAAGGTCAATGAGGTCACCCCCCCCCCTCGCCGACGCACACCATAATTCCCATGCACCCGACCAACGCCCCACCCCGACCCCACCCCGATTGCAACCACCCAAACCCCTCCGAGCACCACAGCCTCTCCTCGACGCACCCCAACCTCGCCACTTACACCCACCCTGCCCCTCCCGAACACCCCACCCTTCCCTCCATTATGATTCACACACAAGATGTAATAGAGGAGGAGCAGAATATCATAGGGGCCTTATTTAAGTAGTTCGTTTACCCCCACTACAGAAAAGGTTGCACCTTTTAGTTAGTATGGACCCTCTACATCAAAAAATATAGGTAGAACTGCATTAAAAAAAAATGTGTATTTCCACTTTCAATAGGGGCCAGTTTAAGTTGACACAGGGGTCAACTTTTTAAAATGCCCCAATCCAGTTGACAATGCTATGCCATATTGTCCATCTAATCATAAGGATTCCAAAAAATGTATAGTTTGTACCACCTTAAGACCATTGGTTTTGGAGTTATAAGGTAAAAATGGCGAAATGGTAAAAAAAGGTCAATCTCAAATGTGAACAGGGGTCACATTAAAAGTTAATATGATTATATTTAAAATTGCACGTTATGCATGAGGTGAAGAGGATCCTAAAAGGTATAGTTGTATTATGTTAAAAGCTTACTTACGGAGATAAGGATCAGGGAAGGTCAACACCAATTGGTATGTTGACAATGACCATTTTGTCCCATAACATGGTAACTATGCATTGCAGATGGTACAAAAACTATTCCTTCTTTTTGACTCATTAGGCTAGATGAAACAATCTATCATTTTCAACAAAATTGGAGCAACTTCTGATTTTGACCCCTGTAAAATTAGAAATTGACCTTTTTTACCATTTTAGCCCATTTTTACCCTATAACTCCAAAACATGGTTCATAGATGGTAAAAACTATACATGTTTGGAATCCTTATGACTAGACGGACAATATGGCATACATTTCAACATGATTGGAGCATTGAAAGTTTGACCTGTGTAAACTTAAAATGGCCCCTATTGAAAAAGAAAAGTGACACCACAATTTGAGAGTACTACCTACCTAGAGTTGATATAGAGGGTCCTACTAGTACTAGCAAAGGCTGTTCAAACTTTTTCTGTAGTGTGGGGTGGTAAACGAGGATCCTGTGACCTGGGTCAGAGCTAGTTAACGATATGGTTATGTAATAGTAGTTTTGCGTGTAGCAAAGGAATATTTTGCATAGACGACATTGTACCATTTTAGCGATTTTTTCAAAGCATTATGCATATTAATTAGTTCATGTGCATACCTAAGCGCATTGTATCAGGAACGTCATCAAATGTCAAAGAAGACGCGCACCATAATGGGTTTTCGCGAAGTGAAGGAATTTTTAAGTATCCGATGTACCGTTTCAAAAATCTAGCAATAACGCTGATTTTGCATATGAAGTAGTACATTTGCATATGTAATTCGTCCGAAATATGCCCAACGTCTAATAAGGTGAGAACCGGGTTGAAAGGAAATCTTTAACCGCTTTCCATACATCAAGTTACATCATATACGCCTTACAGAACTCCAGATAAATTGCACACAAGATTGAGGGGGGAAGGGTTGTCATTTTGGACCGGGCCAAAATAAGCTAATTAATATTAAATATGACCCAAATATGCAGCAAAAGCAAACATAATCTTTTGGCACCTCACTTTATCACACTACCAAGTGGAAGTAAATCGGGGATAGTGTTTAGCCAGCAGGAGCATTTCAAAAAAGGTAACCCCGAAAAGTCTAAAAAATATGCAAAATTAAAGGCTAATAAAAATTCATGAATATGCATATAATGCAGCCAAAAGCTACCAAATATGCGGCCACCTCACTCTATCATCCTATTCAAGTTTGAAGTAAATGGGGATCGAGTTGAGCCTGCAGAGCATTTTAAAAAAAGGTAACCTGAGTCATAGGACGGGACATACGGACCACAAGAATTTGGACTAGTAGTGCCTCCATGAACATTAAATTCGGCGGACTCACAAAATGCCAATAAAATATCACAGAGGGCATCACCAAAGATGAATTTCATGATCCTTGCCACTCATTTTTGGTTTTTGGTTCACTGGATATCCCGAAGAAAAGTTTATTTCCAAATTTCAGTCGATAAAAATATGCGTTTTGATGTTATGCGCGAAAATTTGTATCACGCTCCACAGGCCATTGTGTTGAAATTTCTGTCCTTTTATACACAATTACAAATTCTTCAATGCAGATCGAATTGGCAAGTAAGATTAGAACAATTGTACATAGACAACGGTTAAGATGATTTTAAAAATCTCAATTTTTTAAAGTCATTCAGTAGGGGGCGAGAGGCTGTGGACACAATGCCCCCTTTAAGCAAATAACCGCACCTTTTTGAAGAAAAAACGCCCTAATTTCAAAAAGTGAGAGTTTGCACTGGGTTGTTATTGTACTTGTATACCTGCGAATGGTAAATGCTCAAAAGTGCGATTTTCATAAAAGAAGCGATTAAATGTAATTAGAAATCGGGACACACGCCCCAATTGTAATTTTAATGGCAGAACTGGAATGCCAAATTTAGGTCCATCCATTGTGAAAATAGTTGCCACCTCACGACACTGACCTCTAACTTGGACTTGATTGAATCAATAAACGGAACTTATAATGGTTGAGCATTGACACGTATTTGGCACTATTTCCCGGCTATGTAACATTGGAAGGCCATTTCTTAGCAGCCTTCTTGAATTACTATTGGGATCTCCGATTATAATTATCCTATTACAAAATTCAGTTTTTGCCGATCCATGTTCGATCTTTTACCATTCACAGACCTACAGTTGACTAGTCAGTTACCAATGAAACGTGCAAGATCTCAAATTCTTTTTTTGGAAAATACATTGGGGGCGATCTTCAACAAATGCTATTTTTACGGTTATCGTATGTACATAATTATATGTAAAAAAGAAAATTAATTGTTTTTAGGTTCATTTTAATTGCACTGGAAGGAGGAACACTTACAATTATAGTTGTAAAGGCATCCATGATAGGTCAACAATGGGGTATTATTGCAAATTATACAAAATATGAAAAATAAATTTTTCAGTTTATTTTAGATCTGCAATGATGTGAATAAGGAATCATGCACATCCCAATGGTGACATTTATTGCATTAGAATGAATTAATTTCAGATGATTCTGCAAAACATGATGTGGTTTATTTAGATGAGGAGGATAGAACAGCCACATATGCAAAGCTAAATCTAAGGAATCCAGCATGAATGTCATGGTAATGATTTGCCAAATAATCTGCATATTGATATAAAAATAGAAATGGGTTTATATTTAGTATGGAAGAGGTGGAAAACTCATCACATGATATGCACAATAGCAAATGGTGAATGTATATATATTTGCATAATAATCATTGACTTTCAATTCATTGGTAGATATAGTTCTAGCCTACCTCTCACTGCTTAGACTAGCATAGTGGAATAGGCCACTCCACGTGCTTCCTGACGTCAGGTGACATCAAAGCTTCAGAAAATTATGCTTATGCGCGTCCTACACCTTTATATGCGTTGCATATGCCAGTGCTTTGAAATAAATGCTCGTGAATGAATGCTGTGCGAGGTCCACGCAACAACACATAGACCCACTTATGTCATTGACTCAAGGTGAAATTCGCTGAAGGCAAAAAAATTATTTGGATTTGTTTATCCGCGCTAAATTCCAATTTTCCACGCACACGTTTATCCACAAGCGTGCGCCGCGCATTCATCACGCACTGTGCCCGCTGCGCAGGGGTAGAGTTTCGTACTAGTGAGTGCGAGAATCAGTCGTGATTCCCAAATTAATCTGCGGGAATGCATATAACTTCACTACCGTGTTAAATTCTTGGAAGTTCCAAAGATCAACATGCTTCCCGCGAACAATTTACGGGAATCTTTGCGAGAACAATTCTCGGATGTCTCGCGAAATTCTAGAACTGCTGCGTTCGTGTTGTTACAGTACGGCCCGTGATATTCTATATCAAGTGAAGTGTGGAGAGTCTTGCCAATTTTGTGAGGAACAAAGTTATAGCATGAAATGATGAATGGTGACTAGTCTGACTCGAGTTTCCGCAAAAGAATCATGGCCAGCATATTTATAGATACCTGCCGCGTAAATATAAAGTTAACATAGATACACAACAATTACCGGAGTTGCTTGTGCATACCGCGGGCCATGCTGGCCACGATTATTTGCGGCAATGTAGTTTCACAACTCTATGCCTAGCCAAGAACAAAGTCATGCTACATGTGATATGTGATGGGCCGAATACTAATCAAGGTGGAAGCATTTGCACAGTCTATACTCGGATTCACAAGTAATAATTGTTTGAACTGATGCAAACAATCTGCTGCATGTGTGCATGAATTCGCACTGATGTAGAACTGCCGTAAAACACATAACAATTAAAATAGACAGCGATATTGCCCGTCTGTACAGGCACATATGATGCTTACTGTGTTCACTTAGTCAAACAGCTTATAGTAATGTGGTAGAGTAAATACGTTGGACTATAATTTTTTTTTTAAATTTAAAAATGTATAGCTTGTTCACGAAGTGTTGATCGTTGTCTGTACTGCGTCTACGTGCAACAGCGAAAACGAGAGCGCCATTTGCGGGAAGCCTGTGTTCCCAATAATTGGGACTTCCACATGACGTTTCTTTAAACAGGATGCCTTAAAGGTCTATATGTGAAAGTCCAAAATAAAACAAATGCATCGGTAGTTACCGAAGCGTGTAGCCTTCAAAATTCTAGCACTGACGACATTACGCCTACAAATTTCATATAATCTTAACCTGATTCCAAAACAATAAGCTCCATGAGTGCTTCCACTAACACTCCGCTACCTTTACCACCAATACTATCCCAAAATGAAGTGCCCTAACAGGCCAAAAGTATCAACGTTTTCTCGGAAGAGAAGCTGGGCAAAGTTATCCTGGCCGACAGGATCAAGCGCATGGCGCCAGAAACACTTGAAGGCTCTTGGTTGGGCAGAATACTCCCCGTTATAGAAATAAGTTTTTTTCCGCCCGGTGACGAAATCAATGTTACTACACCTGCTTATGTTTATTCGGCATTTATAGTCTCATTCTCGTTGGGTTTTTGATATGTCAGTTTCATCAGGACAAAGAATGAGAGTTGACGTAACGACAAATTATACTGGACAGGCATGACCCAAGTGTTCAAAGGAATTTGCATATTATACATCAATATGAAATTGAATTGAAAAATGCATTTTAATGCATCCGACTCTGGGTACACTCAGATTTTTTTTAATGAAACTGTAATATTTTTTCACGGATGGAACGGTCAAGTGGCATAGTTTGTACTTAGTTATTTTAGTTCCTGGGTTTTAGGCGTTTATTCTATATTCAAATTTATCTTATTGTTTTATTAATTACTATCATTCGAAAAGTTGAAGGGTAAATGATTAACCACAAAACATGGAATGAGGGATACTTTTAAAACAATTGGTGTCCTTTTAAGGTGTATGAAATTTTTTAAGGGGTAGTTAGGGTTAAAAACAATGCGATTGTCCCCTCGGGCTCCTTACACAAGCTTAATAAACACTGACAAAAAAAATCACGTGACGATGGCAACTAAAAGTGGTTATGGGTTTAATTGAAATGGTTCAGACACCCGATTCGCCATTTATCCTCACACTAGTGAAGTTTAGTCTAGTGAAATCCAGATCTTGCTGAATTGTTCTCTCCAATATGGGATCACCCGTGAGTGGAGAGCGTATGTTTTTCGCATGAAGAAAAGCTTCGGATGTTTGAGAATTGTGGCAACAAAGTCGAGAAATCCCACGGGAATCCAAACAAAAGGTATGTTTCTGCGGGTTTGTGTTAATTTTAATGGGTTCCATTTTCGGACGACTATTTTTAAACTGTGTGGATTCCACAGTTAATTTTTGGAATACTAAATGTCTTGATTAATGGCCTGGTTTCGTTTTTGAGTTTAGAAAACATGCATGGACCTACCATCAAAATTCGGTTGCGTTATGAAACAAAATCATTGAAGTCCGAGCGAAACGAAACGTTTGTTTATAGATGCGCGTGCACAGTATAAATTTGGCAACATTTATTTCACTGTAAAAGTCGTGCTGAATCAACCCAAACATTTTGGGACAATCTCCGCGAATTTTAAATGTAAACGATTGGAAATTTCTTTAATTTCTTAAAAAAAAAAAAAAAAAAAAAAAAAAATATATTTGTTTAACTTTCAAATATTAAATTTCGACTTATAAATATAAATGAAAACATTTTAAAAGTGGAATTTAAGCTGTTTTTGAGAAGTTAAATGAAGGACAATGGAGTGAGTTAACGACAACAATTGTGTCATATCGTGTTCATTAAGTACAAAAATTTGTAACCAATTTAAAACCTTTTATAACACTTTAAAATGAAGGACAAGGAGTTACACGAAGGGCAACACGAAAACGATAACACTTGTTTGCTTCGATTTGTACTAGAGGCGCCGGAAAGGCCCTTAAAAAACGCCTATTTTGTATTGCTTTGAGCTTCACTCTTTTGGAGAGCGAACATTTGCAATCATTTAGAGTAAGATGCTATCAGAGCGCGTTTAATTAAACTGTTACCCTAACTATCTTATTCTAGCAGCTAAATTGGTTAAATTTCACAACAAAAATGTGTCAAAATGACACGGAAATTCAATAGTCCAGCTGAAAACTATAAAAATTCAAATCAAAACTTTCACGTGAAAAATGTGTTGAAAATGAAATGACACCCGAAAGTTTAGAAATCAAATCACGATTCATTCAAAATGAATATTTTTCGGTGTTAAAATAACAATCTGAATAGACAACTATCAGTGTCAACTTAATAATTTGAGTGGTTTAATTTTAATATTAGATTTCCATGTCGCAATTTTAAACACATTTGTAATGTTCAAAATAAATCCTAATTGCTGACAACCAAAGGAACAAATAGTACCACAATGCAAATTTCGGAAGTATCATTTTATTCATGAACTACATGCATAACAGTGAATGGAGCAAAGTAATACGTGTGTTTTATCATACATGATAATGGCGGATGCATTTGCACTAAACAAGTGCCCATATAATTTTTTTCAAACATGAACCTTGGTGTTACGCTATCTTACATCCATGATGAATTAACAAGGGGTTGCAACGCTAGATTTCACATATTGGATGTTCCTAAAAAAATTCGAAAGTTCTGATTTTTGCATGAATGTAAAGCTTTCTATCAAAAATATCCCCATCTTAATGTTTTCTTCTCCCTCGTTTTTAAAGGACATTTCGGTAGCAAATACAGGTAATAAATCTAATGGAGTGTCAAAATCTATATGAAATTACTATGATGAAACAATATGGGGACTCGCGAGTAGGTCTGCGGGGCGTGGCACCTTTAATCAGGTGTTGGCCAATCACGATCGCAAGGTTTGCGAGAAGCCTTGGTAACCAATCACATAGCTTCTCATTAATTCTGAAAGCTTGTAAAGTTCCGATTTGTATCCAGATTCTAAAAAAAATTCACCTGTTAACCTCATAACGACCAATAAATTTGGTCACTCTGGAACGCAATGAAGTGTCAAAATTGCATGACAATGAAATTTGACAGATTTCAATTAAGCGTATAGGTTTAACAACTCGGCCAAATTCTCCGCAGTTATTATAACAGAGATTGCAAATTTCGTTCGCACGTTTTGGGCTTATTGGTTCCAAAATCAAAGTCAATTTCGTATCATGAAGCCACCTTATTCTTTCTCAATTTCGTGGTGTAACTTAATATTGAGCTATAAGAAAGTTTCTCTTATGCTTTCATTTGAAATGTATCGTGTCTTCTAAAAATAAACTTCCCTACACGTAAACAGAATGGGGTTTTAAATTTTCGTGTATTGTTATTTGAATCATTGAATAAATGATCTTCAACATTCCCACCAAATTTGTTCATAATTCAATGAAAAATTATAGCTAGTTTTTTGCAGCAAATTTTCTCGGTACATTTTTTTTTTTTAAAATAGCTTAAAGGTGGGTGACCCTATCTATACCTCACCAACCGTTTACTCTCCATCAAACCCGATTTTTCATAGCGGATGATATATTTTGTTTTAGGCCTATGAAATGTTTCATAAACACGCGTCTTTCAAAAATGTGGGTCGAGGAACCGCATGGCCCGAGTTAAACGATGTACTTTACCCAAAAACTACATCTGAAATTTTTTTCTTTGATAATTTCATTTTTCATGCGAGACCAGTAAACTGATTTTGTAAACTCCCGCATGCATAGAGTGCTGTGTCAAATATTTTTGGTCAGAACCAAAATGTCGCATATTTTCGCTCACAACAAACTTACAAATAAACACCTTACCTGTATGATTTCACATGGTCATGAGAAAAAGACTTTCTTCTGCTAACAAAATTTGGACCACTTCCGGCAAAACTGGTGTTCCCTGGGCAAACGAGGGATTAGCGTCGGGCCCCTGGACCTTTAACGCCACACACACAATCGTATGGGCCAATTTACCAGTGGACATTTCATTCCACGATCAAACGGCTGCAACCAATTTAAAATGCGTTTTTCAAAGTTGTAGAACGCCTGCCACTATAAACGGTTTGTCTTTTGATTTAAATTTACATGATTTTTCAATTGTCAAATGTCTTTCAGACAATAAAATTAATGACCCTTTATGAACTGGAAGGCGTAAATTGCGAAATTCGCCGGGAAAACCTATATTCAAAAAAACGACCCATTTATCACACTTCATTAGGCATTTCATTAAACTTAACCATTGGTTTATTGTTTTCGATAATTTTTCATTACTGCTGGCAATAAAATGTATTGAAATAGAACTTACTGTTGTAATTCTGTAGTACTTTTGTTAAACCACAGGCTATATGATGTGTTTTCAATATAGTATTCTTTATGGGTTACAATATTTTTCAATCAAGACCTATACTTTAAAGTACATGCATTTCCTTTAATGTTAACCACCGGCATTCCCCATTTCCATCCACCACTTTTCGACTTTTCATTGCACAATTATTTTTGTCGATTCAAATTATAATCCTTTTGTCAAAATTGGTCCTTCACGTAACGTTTAATACTCAATTCGATATCAGTATTTCCGGAAAATTACGTGCCGTTTATACCTCATGCTAGTGAACACTGGCGTAACTTCCCCCAATATGAAACATTAAGAGTTTCTTAATATTTCTCAAACCAATAATCGTTTGTTTAAATTAATTTTGTTTTTCAAACATGAGTACAGTAGTCGACGAAATAGAATTGTGGGCTCAAATACAAGAGGACGCTACTATAAGCGCTTTAAAAATGAAATTTTTGCAGCTCAAAGGGAAACGGGCAATTATCAGTTCCTAAGAGACAAGTGCTCTGCCCAACAACTGGCATATGTGAAAAAGGCCCTCAGCTGCGAGGTCATTCTGCCAGAAAAAGGGTAGAAAGTTTCGATGGCAAAAAAAACGTTAGTAGATCTGGCACACGCAGATACCCGCTCTAATCGCCGCACTGTAGGGGCCGTGTGTAAACGTAACAAAAGATATCGATTGAACTTGTAAGTTTTAATCATGAAAAAGCTTATTTAAAGGCTTGTATTCAAATATTTCCAACCTTATTTTGTTCAAAAATAATGAAAAATTGTTACAATACATTTATTTAATAGATCTTTATTAATGATAACAATCTTGAATAGCGCCTAAGCAGAGGGCCTCTAGGCGCTTCACCTAGAAAGGAGCAATAATATCATTATCAATACGTCAAATACAAAATAGATAAAATACAGATCTAAAGAGTTTAGGTAATGCATGTTTTTTATTTTCGGTGTTTTCTTTTAACAGAAGGAATTGGAAACCCTTTGGGCCTGCTAAAATTGGATTAATTAAAGACAAAGAGCAAGATAAGACATACACCAACTGTTCCTTGGTGCCATCCATGATAGGCATGTATCTCTAAGCACGAGGTGGATGTACGCACGAGGTTTGTTTATATTTTTGATTGTAGTGTTAGTGAACTTTTTGCATTACTTGAAGTAAATCTGCAGCAAATAATTTAAAGCAACAATTTATTTGGATTAATTTGCTGATGTCCAGTATTGACTGCCCTTGAAACAATGGGCTTACAGTAACGATCAAGCCGTTCGAAGTGCAATGGACAGGTACGGAAAAGATATGATAGGAGAATCGTCAAATGAAGTCCCAAGTGGAGTAAAAACTTTTGTTAATGCCATTTGAAACCTCTTTGGTAATTACAAGAGGTTTCCGTTATGATAGTAAAAAAAGAAACTTTCCTTACTGGACTCTTGGAAAAGGCAGTTTGTCCTATCACTATCTATTAAAAAAACGCGCAATCCCCAAAAATTGGACTAAGAATAAACATGTGTATCGCGCACGCATGTGTAAAGAACATCCTCAACAGAGTGCAATAGAGACCAAATGGATGTTTAACGCCCGCCATGGCCCTGGTCTCCAAAATGAAATGTCTCAATTTGCTTCGAAATGATTAGTCTAGGCAATGAGAAGAACGGGGATACATTTTAACATGAAAAACATACCCAAGCAGATAGGGACATTGATTATGAGGATAAAGACCTGGTTTCATTTTGTAGGCCAACTACAAAAGTTATAGAAGGTTCAAACAGTGTGCATAGCGTGGGCAACCGAGCAACGGCGTGCGTGGTCTTGTGTTTAAACGCCATTTTCGTCGTTGGCTAAACCGTCGCGGTCGCCGGCGACGTTAAAATTATAAAATCGGTCTGTTTACCATAAGGAAGCTGATTTTGTTTCTTAATCATTTCGGGTGATGGCTTTTTGTATTAAAAAGCTTTTACACCCATTCACCCAATATCGATTTGAAATAGTGAGGCCGCACTATTGTTTTTAAATGGCCAAAGTTGTCTCTTTAAATGTTTTTGCTTTGTCGTATTTCAGGCTGATCTGGAAGATGCCGTTCCTCAAAAATGCATCAGGCATCGAACAAAAGGCACCAAACGGTACATAGGTAACAAAATATGTGTGTTTATATAAACGTGAAAATACACTTTCAAATCGACCCAAAGATAATACTAGTCCAACCTCCTGCATCACTTTTCAGATTGTTGTCTTATGCTGCTATAAACATTTTTCAATATCTTAACCGTTTTTAATCCAATTGATAAAACCTAATTGGTATTTTTTGAAATCTATAAATCCATATAAACTACTTGGCATAGAGGAGAAGACAGTTAAAGGTGGTAACTCAACCTCTACGATACCTAATAAACATCTCATATTTTACTAATTTGGTTATTACCAAAGCTTCACTGGAGTCCTCTAGATTGAAAGCCCATGACCTCAATTCACATAACAAATGTGGAGAGGTTAGTTATTTGTTATTTAATTAATAAATGAACCTGAAAAGTTTTGAGTCGGTCATTTGCAGAAATCCACCCAGGATAGGGTTAGTATGGGACACTGGCAGCTTGAACAATCAGGGCAAGAGACATACCACCTCACACAGAGTGACTTAAACACGGTGCAATCGTTTTCCATTCCATTCAGTCACATCTCAGAAAACCGAATTAATTCAAGGAAAATCGACAAGTATGCCAATCAGCACCACATAAACGGCCCTTGAATAGATCTAACCGAGCTAATACCAACACCAGCAACATGAACAAACTACATGAGCGAATGACGATCTTGTGACTCGTATTTTAGTTAGAGAACTCCCATGCTTGAAAGTGTTGCGCTGAAACAGGTTGTAATCCTAACACACCCTTTTTCAGCACAATCGGCAAGAATCAAGGGGTTAAGGTCCTTAACATTTCCTAAAAAATCAAGAAATTAAGAAATTGATTTCTTCAATGACCAAAGTGGGTCTAGAAGAAACGTTTAAAACATCAAAAAGTTTATGAATGTGCCAATCTTGAATTTAATCAGTCTATAATTTATTACTTATAACATTGTATTTAAATAGAATTGAGTGGAAAACAATTTGATTGGTGAACCTGTCCAAGTGAATGGTCGACGACATCTCAAATTTGAACTAAAATCGTTTTTAATATTGGGTTTGTTATTTTCAACGCAGATACACCTTGGAGTCATCAACGAGAACCCCAGTTCTGGAAACGGGGCCGCGCCGAACGTCACGAGGGAATCATGGAATTGATCTTACCCATATTCCCAGTAACCAGATGGAAGAACGACCCCATCCTGTGCAATTGGAGATCAGGCTTCGGTAGGAAAATAAATGATTCACTGCCAAAATTGCAATGGGGAACAGTCGAGATCCAAACATGAAACTAGTGGGCTGGAACCAGCTCTCAAGAATTCACAAGAACAACATTGGATATTAAAGGTTACTATTATATAATTTCATTTTGATATTTTATCTTAATCCAATTCTTTTTTTCTTCAAATGCATAAGATTTAATATTAAATGAGGTTAGTTTTAATTTGAGCAAACGTTAAAGAATTGGTGACCATGAGGCAGCAAGGACAGATGCCGGATCAATTTGCATATACGAAACCAATTTGAACATCGAGGGGTGTAAGGGATTTTGTAGGCAAATTGTGTAAATGTGTAAAGTATTTGCATGTAGGCATGGTATGATAGATTTACACATTCCAAAATCATTTCAAACGTTGACGCTGTGTCGCTCAAAAATAATATAGAAATTATATTTATATAAACATACCCATTTCTTAAAGGCTAAGACTTATAAAATTGCTCGAAAGAGGGCATGGTTTTGTTGGCTGAATTGAAGTGAAGGGGAATGGATGAGAAGCATTACATAACAAGTGAGGTTGTCGTTGGCTTCAGATAGTGTAGTGAACAAATACCCAATTTCTGGTTTCATGGGCATCGGATACCATTATGAATCTGGCCACTATGACCTGAAGAACAAGACCACCCATTAAAGGACGCCAAATGTGTGGTAAAACCCAGATGTCGACCGAATACGGGTATACACGTTTCATTCAAGGTGCAATGCAACAGAGATTTCCCAAATAGCAGGTGTCCTAAAAATGAGAATCAGATTTTGACACTTTTTGTAACGTAATGGTTTCTATCAAAAATATCCCCATGTGAAAGGATTAAGATGTTGAACTTCCTTGGTACAAAAAATGCTTTCTTTGAATTTTCGATATATGAACAAATAATGAAAATTAGGCCTAGGTTTTCTATTGAAATATAATTATAAAAATCACCTTGTGTTTCATTTTTAAAGTTAATTCTGTAGAACAAAAGTATAGGCAATGTATTGTATGTCTATCTATAGACTCACCACTACATATCACAGAAAATGATCTCTCGCTTCCACCTTTAAAAGCATAATTGCATTTTTTAATTGTTAATTTTTTAATATTATGATACAGTAGTAGTTATGGTTTTTTCGTGTTTTAAATTTTTCAAAACAAAAAACCGATATAAAAAAACTACTGAGTGTTCGGGGGCTGCCATGTCCAAAAGGCAGATGGTTTCACCTATCCTGCAGCGAGCAAAGGACACTCCCGAAACCAGGAGAAGATTGGTACTTGCAGTAAAGGGTGTCTGCAATTTACACGTTTTGCTGCGGAAGAGAAGAAACAATGATCTTGGTTTGAGGTGGAAACTGATCGCACGAAAATGGATTGGCTGCACATAGCACGAGTCAACTGCGAGGCCGCGAGATGGTATCACATGAGTGTTGCGTTGGCCTTACTAGCAATCCCAAGTAGGCTTTTGTCTGTATGATTCTGTTCAATTTTTACAAAGTTAAATGTGATCTTTTTGTCTGGGTGGGGGTGGGGGGGGGGGGCCAATATTAAAACAAACGATCCGTGCATGTCACCCCAGATTCATCTAATACTTGAACCAAGTTCTTTAAAAGTTGTGTATTCAATTCATAATTGACCTCTTTGACACAAATTATATACCCGGAATATACTTAATCGCACCGGTCAATGTCCATGATGACGTGAATTCACTATATATTTCAAATGTACCCACGAAAATTAACGCATACTGTCGTGATGACCCTCCCAAAGCAAATCCACGATGTTGAAATGGACGTTACCCCCCAAAATGTCCACAAATTCCTTGATTCCAAGGTCGGCTTCCCACTTCTCAGACCAGATGGTTTATAGTAGAAAACTGCACTAGGGTTGGACATCGTCAGCTTAAAAATTAGTCTGAGACTTTGCACAGCGAAATCAGGAAACCAGAATCCAAACCCAACATAGGTGCGCAAATAAGGATGAAAACCACCAAACGGTGACTACAAGAAAAAAGTAATAAACGACTAATCTGTAGATACAATTGACATGTTTTGTTTATTAGGTTTTTTGTTTCATGATTCCTGATGTCATGAAGTTCTGCCATATTAAATATCAAGATCAGTAAATGGTTGTTTTTTAAATATTTATTAAGTCAATTAAAATTGTAATTTTTCAGGAAACTTTACCCCAATTGAATAGAAAATGTGAAACTAAATTCTCAACAACTTTAAATAATTTATTTGGCGACCATTCATATTTCAATAGTAACATCTGTACTAAAGATAACTTGAGTTGAGTAATTGAGGTATTTCGTTGAAAACCGAATTACCTTTCTCAAGGCATGAATGAATTTCATTTAAGTAGGCGATACTTCATCAATGAGAATTTCCGTCTTCAAAATAACCATTTCCATGCCAATATTAAATTTCTTTAAAAAATATAATCTTGAAGCAATTCTTTCATTACAAAATTATCCAATATTTAAAATATTCCCGCCAAAAAAATATACTTGCATAGACGGACTCAAGCTCTGAAAAAAAATTGAAAATGAATTCTGGTTAATTAACCCAATTTACCTCTTAAACTTAATTCTTAAATCTCTTCACTTGCATGATATATTGTAAATTGAAACTTCTTACCCCGGTAAACATGCATGTTAACATTCTTGGCCCTATCAAAATCATAATCTTAACAATTCAGAAAATAAAAAAATATTAAATTACTAGGCTCCATGAAAGGGAAAATGACTTGATGAAATGGATGGGTCTACTCGTCCAGGGCAACGTCCACAGGAATTACGTTGTGTCACGGCCAGGCCTTTTCCTTCACCTTCAAGTAGAAAACTTGCATTCGGACAAGGCACCCCTAACACAGAAATATAAAGTGCCACTCCCTACAGTATACCACCATGCATTAATATGTTTCTCCATCAACAGTTCATGTTATTCGCATGCCTCCAAATCACAAGTGAAATTAAATTTCACAATACGTACGCGCCAGCGTTGGTGTAAACAGGTGTGCTTGACATAACCATAGAATCCAGCATGACTTGAATAGAGTTGTTGACTGAAGCGCATTGCGACGGCTCGAACATAAAACAGGTGCAATTGTGCATTCTTTGAGATCCACGACCCCGGCTTTGCCGAACTCATTAGACTTATACCAAGATCCTTAACTAGCCAATATTTTAATCATTAGAATACAAAATAAATATCATTAAATTCTCAAATAACAAAAATTTAATGGCGTTCCATCCACGTGACCAGTGCGGTTTTTTTTTACTCTGGAGACGTAAAATTTAATTAATTAATATCGAAATGTTTTATATACATAGTAATTTATTATAATGATTATTAAGGCGAATAAATTTACTTTTTAAATGATTTTCATTGGATCTTTGTTTGACAGAATCAAGGGTGGTGGTTTTGTCTGCTGCAATCCTGTCGACAAGCACACATGCAGACATTAAGCCAAGCAGACGGTGTAACTGAATATTCAAGAGCAGCGAATTGGTATGGATGTTGCACAAAGATTCATCAGACGCCCAACGTGAAAATGATGGTGAATTTATGGCCTTCCTCTGGGAAATTTGATAATATTCTTCTGGAATACAAATCAACTAACAAAATATCTTATTTTGGCGCATGCATTGCAATAGGTACGATTACGTTTTTTTCAATTAAGAGTCAATTCGTGTTTTTCTTTTACTCAAAAAATTTCAGGATATCAGGTGTAAATTCTGGTGACTCCCAAAAAAATAGTTAAATTGCATACCAAAATTTTAGTATTTGAATTTTATTTCTATCGGACGAGGGGCTGGTACACAAAACGATACAATTGGATATGTTGTATAAAAGAACAGGCAAATGTTCAGGTGGTACGGAAGGAATATCCTCGGACCAAGTCAATGAAAATTGAAGTACTTGAATTCAAGGGTAAGTTTACATTTGCAAAACCCACTGAGCTTGTGTGTGGTGTGTAGGTGGGTTTGTGGATGATGTCTGTTTTGGGATGTCGAAATTGTGACGACTTAACAAATTAATGACACGGATAGATTGCAAAAAGAGAGCCATCCCTCTTGTGATATGCATTTAATCTATAAAGATGTACAATTACAAATGCACCTTTACTCTTCGGTACACATGCACGGCCAAACCAAACAAATAAGTCTGACTTTCGTTAATTTATTAAAACGTAGAAGTTTGAATTAAAGTAGAAGGATGAAGGCATCCAAAACCGGCTGATGGTTAATCTTTTTTTTTTTTTTATAATTCATTACTACCATTTCTACAGAAGCCAGAAGCACTGTCATGGACGATACACCGACGAACATATGCAGGAGTTGGAAGAGTGTTGGGAATTGTCTGAAAGTATCATATAAAATGTGCTGAAGAAGAGGTACAGAGGTCAATCCCCAAAAAAAATAAAAAATACAAAGAAGATCTTCAAAAATTTGTCAAGAAATATGCCGCACTGAGTTATTCATGCTAAGGAAGAATTGGACACCACCAACAAATTACATTATCGCATCACCTCACCATCAAGAGGCAAGTCAAACAGACCTGATTGTCGTCTAAAGGATTTACAGTGAACAAAAAAAAATGATCTCGAATAGTATAAGACAAACACGATAGAAAGTATCCTTTACTGTTTTAAATGGATTGATGAATCTATTTCCATTTTGCATAATTAAAAGGAAATGCATTTTATTAGTTTTAATGAAATTTATAATTATTAATTAAGTATAATTAATTATTCAATATATTTAGAATTTATCCAAAATACATTTTCCTGTTATTTAAAAGTTAATGACTTCATTAACCATATCTGGATTATTTACATACGGGGCATTATCCATTAACAATGGCCGGGTCCAAGGATTTGAAAAAACGTCAAAATATACCGGGGGGCTCCTGACTGAAAGGCTTGTAACTGGTCAAAATAGTCAAATGGGCTGATTTTGCAAAAATTGCAGGAATTACCGGAAGCGCAGCGCCCCCTCCGCCCCCTCCCTGGATCCGCGCCTGATTAAGTCAGAACATTGCATCAAAAATCAGATCACCTATTGATTTAAAGCACCCCATACCTGTTGAGCCACAATTACGCCGTGTTCGGCATTCTTCATTTTGCATACCATTGACTTTTAAAATACTGAGAACCGTTTTTCTGACGCCCATTTGCCTCGCGTCGTATTCTTGGTAGCTACTCTACTGCCGTATTCCTACAGTCTCTTTAAGCATTTAAAAGTGGTACGGGTTAGATATAGAATGCGTGTTAGCAGCAAACCGTCTCCCCACATCTTCCAATTCATTTGCCACAAATTAACATTGAGTCTGGCAACTGCCCCAAATAACGGACATGCGCACACATTTAAAATCAACAAAAAGCAGAAAGTGCGAGCAGTCGCAACCACGACACGAAACATAGCTGTTGGGTTTGTCGGAATTCGGTGAGTAGCCACGCCTTATCCTGTTAGCTCCGAATGATACTGATGTTATCATCAACTATCCTGATTAGTAATTTGGCCATCAAAATAAGCTGCTGCCTGCAATTCTTGAAGGAGATCGCCCATTATCACGGCATCATTGATTGAAATTTCTGAAAGCACAAAATCAGTTAGGAATAACCAAGAAAAAAAAAGACGACTACTACAATAATACAAAGGCCTATAGAATTATGCAAGCGTGATGATGCTTATATCATATCCACAAATATTTTAATATTATAATAAGGCTTCAATAATTTATTCAGACAGAGAAGATGATGTTAAAAGCTGTTTCTTTAGCTTGGTGGAGGGCGCTTGTATTCATAGTTTTAAAAACACAACCTTTTATATATTTAGCCGTTTTTGTTACAATTTTGTTAATTCAAAATTTCGTTGTGACATTTCCCTTATGTAATTGTTTTTAGATTTCTGCAAATATTTGGACCGACATAAGGTCATATACGCTCGTCCTGGCCTAAATCGACGTGGCGCTCGTCCAAGGCGGTGATGTTTGAATTTCTATTATTAGATGAAGTGAGAATGTGTCAAATTTAAAAGTTATTATTTGGCCAAAAAAATATCGTCCTACAGGAGCGAGAGTAACTCAAACATATTTGAAAACGGCACCTCACAATAGATGATGCGTTTTTGGGGTTACTAGGCCCCAAGCTTCTTAATGTGCTGACACAGCCATTGTAATCTGGCCTGAACTTCATGCCTGCTTCACTTTTAAATTTCAAGAGAATGGTGGCTCGAGTGTTTAAAGAGAAGGATAAAGTACGTTTTTTAAATTGTGTTTAATTTGAAATATGTATGAGCATGTAAAAAAGATTCACATATTTCAAAAGTCATTAACTTGTAATATAACCAAGAATATTTTTTAATTGATTTACATTGTTCTAAGTTTCTCCATACAAGATTGATTTGTAGCGGGTTTAGGTGCAAGAGTTTAAGTATGCGTTTTTTTTTTTTTTTGATTGCGTAACTTTCAGTTCAACGTCCTGTCAGGCATGCAAAACTGGTGAGAAGGGAACATAATACGCAACTCCCCGACTAGTTTATAAGGGGACGAAATTTGTTGCCCCTGAAAGAAAATATTGAATTTTGAAAAATATTTGTTTTTTTGAATGTTTTCTTATTTTAAATTGTATTCTTTTAAAATACATTATGGCACTATGCATGGAGCCAACACGTGTAATCTTTAATATTGTAATTAGGCCTAATGCATTATTTTTTAGATGAATAAACTTACCTTTAAGTCAAGGATCATTTCAATCACACTGTAAAATTCATTCAGTTTGCGATTGAAAATGACTAAGACTTATGAAAAACCAAAAATATGCATACCAAAAAAAAATGTATATTAGTACGCGGAGGAGTCTTAGGAACAATAATTTTATGATTTGGGCCAATCTTTAAGCAATCAAGTATCACTATGGTGGTATGCAAGCTTTGTAACAAGGGCTCAGTAAGTAGACTTCATGCATGACACATGTTAAGAGCAGCTGCTGTCAGTACACTTGGGATATACTATTAAAACAAGGGGTGTACTTGCTCCATACACTGGTGAATGAAAGTTAGTGAACGGCGGAATGGGGATTTTATTTGCTACATAGTGTATTTTGCGGTCACCAAAAACAATGCCAAGTTGTTAAAATATCACCATGCAAACTTAGAAATTGCACAATCGACTAAATGTTAAATATTTTTTAAAGCCTCACTTAAAAAGATTATAAATGCAACATCAAAATGTCATAATCTGTAAATAATGCAATCATACAAAAAGAAAGTATTTCTAATGTATGTTTCAAAATGCACGTGCATATGGGTCCAAAATAAACGAACATCAGGCAACATTATCGTTAATTGCTCCATTTAAATGCATGTTGAGTAGGCGATTTGTAACGTTGGTTGGAAACAAATCGAAATGATCTCCAAAAGAATAATAGATGCTCCCATATCATACTGTAAAGCATATTTATAAAAAATTCGATCATGAACACTACTTAGGCCTATACGCACCATGTAGCCATCAGATGAATTTCATCAAAAGTAACAGTAGGCCAACCTTGTGGTGTAAATACCCGACTGAAGATACGTTCCAGACCGGTTAACTCGGCTGGCTTTAAGTACCTCCGGACACAGAAACACCACACTTGCGTGTGTCCTTGTCGGCATCTAAGAGAAGAAGGAACCGTTAAATTCCAATGAAAAGCACACAAACAAATATTAACCCAAAAAATTACTGTGAACAAGCGTCGTCAAAATATGCTTTTTAAAAAAAAGGAGACTAGGCACACCAATGCCAGAGTTTACAAAAAAGGGGCCATATGCCAAATTATTCATTTTGGACTTATTTTATATGTGACTTAATTAAATAGAATATGTTCCTTAATTGCAGGGTGGTAATATCCTCGAGGCCAAGGTCAACTTGGGCAAAGTCACGACTACCACGAAAAAAAAAATAATGCGTGGCGTTACGGGCATGCACAATGACATAGGCCTCCTATTTAAAAAAGGAATAGAGATGGACATTGTTTAATATTTAGCTTGAATGATGTTTAATGAGAGCTGTGAAAGTTGTTTAAAGACCTCTTATTTCGTACGCAACATTTCTTCTCTGGGTTCAGAATGGAAACTTTTATTCCACTCTTCTTGACATTTATTATGCTGAATTTCATTATGCTGCGTAGAGAGGTGAGACGACAAGAGTAATCTACCCATGATTAAGGGTTAAAACCATAAACGTAGAGTCTTTCAGTATCTATAAGCAAGATATAGAAAACAAAGGGCTATACTGTATTTTTTTTAATGATCCATGTACGAGATTAACAGGTCTTCATCATTAGATATGTAAACAATTGATAACTAATAGAGGAAATTAGACAAGGTATTATTTAAAAATTTAAAAAATTAAAATTAATCATAGAGTTTTTTTTTACTTTTTTTAAAAAAAAAAGTATGCAGGTGGGGTCTCCAATCTGACCCACCAAACCTTCCACAAAAAGTAATCAGGTAGGCCTTATCCTAATTGAAATTGAAATTATTATTCTTATAAGGGGGCTTACTATTAGTTATATTAAGATTAATTAATTTTACGTCGTTCATACCATACGGTGGGCAGCATTGGCCAGAAACATGTTTTACTTTGAATAATGTGTCCATTATTTCCACTGTTTGGGTTAAGTGTCTCGGCAGCTTGATACCTTTTGAATAATTTCATATTCTGTGGTGCAATTACCGTGCGCCATGTTTAACCCGACTGCCCTGGGTAGATGAACTCAGTTGGGGCAGGTGTACATGAACTTAGTTTTATTGTACTCCGGATCATGCATAGCAACAGGGATTTGTTTCTTTTTTTCAAGCAGCTGCTTTCTATAATATCGTGTAGATACGCGATAGAATTGCAGTATACATATACGAAACGCAACCTGTCAGATTGAAAATACAAGGAAACGTCATTTCCTAGTAACTTTTTATGAATCGATATGCATTCAATAGCGAGTTGGCTTAAAATACGCCCCAAGGCGCTATGTTTATCCAATATTGCAACTCATGTGAAACACGTCCTGTGGAACCTTTTTCATACGGGCTTTCGTTAATTATATGGCGCAATACGAAAGCTTGGACTTTGGCACCGGTCTTAATTTTTAATTGTCGTCAAATTGAGTGAAATTACCTCCTGGAAGAGTTTTTGAAGATATTGAGGGGACCTTACTGTTGTGGTAACATGTAAAGGGGAACTCCAAAGTTTATTCACGGTAATATATTTTTTTTTTAGTAGAGTGTAAATTGTGATTAATGCTGACTCAAAAATTTGGTCTTAGCAGATACATACCATAAGGCATGACTACTCCTCTGATTAAGTTAATGGCATAATGATTATGTACATATGGAGAAGTCGCCTCAGCAGGACTAGGAAAGCCGGCGTACATTCAAACTGTCCAAGAAATTTGACATATAGTTAATAAGCCAGAGTCTAGGTATAAATCTAGTCAAAGACCTAGCTAGCCCTACCCCTAGACTGGTGACTACAGGCCCAGTCAGATCATTAGTTGAAATGAAAGTCATATTAATGATTGCTAGTCGAGCTATGTTTTCAATTCAAAGTAAAACAAAATACCAAACAAAAGTAACTTAATTAGTAACAGTCCGAATGAGGGTAATGAGTAAATGATGTTCACAATGAGAACTTTCTGAATGCATGAATAAAATAAGGACTTAAGTTGGGTAATAAAACTGCCAACCCGACCGGGACCCGACCCAGACCCCAGTGTTCTTTTCAGGGCAGCACATGCATGCATGAGCATTTAGCATGGCCAGAGCTTAGTCCCAACAGTGCCTTCTATTTTAATAAGAGTCATACACACTGCTGGCAGCCATTGATTGCAACTGAGTCTGAGTGTACACGAAATTGAATTTTTTTAAGACACAAAGTGCACTTCTATACTGCTAAAATTACCGTTGCGTGTGTTTCTCCTTAATTATAGAGATTGTAGTACTTATTGCAGGCTTTCATAATTTTCAGAAAATGAGGTGAAAATTGTTGCTCCATCCACACTCAATGTGAATTTCGTTGACATTGACTTCCCTATGCAGGCCTATGGCAGTGTGTGGGATAGGCAGAGCAAGGTCTGCCGGTCTGTTCCGACGGCGATGGTCCCACTCCGACGCTTATTGACCGCACATCATGAAATAAATCCTGGCCACGCAGGACATACCCATTTACCTACCACGAGATGAGGCGTTAAGCGTAATATCGCGTAAATAACCATTATTTTGCAACAGCATCTATCTCATCGCTGCGTATGTACCTAGTATTCATACCCATTACCAAACTGCCTAGAGCGATAATATTTTTTTCCCACTTAATTTTATGCCGAGCCTGATTAAGCTGTCGAGACGGTGCATAAATACGTCAAAAGTGATGCGATATGCATAGGACACACACAGTAAAATAGTAGCATTAACGTGTTGGCATAGGGCGGTTTTTGGACGCATAAAAACTAATCGGTATAGTATCTATCGATCTATCTATCTATCGGTCCTGTCTGTCTGTCCCTGTTCGGCTGTCTGTCTGTCTGCTGTCTGTCTGTCTGTCTGGTCTGTCCGTCTGTCGGTCTATCTATCTATCTATCTACATCTATCTATCTATCTATCTCCTATCTCTCTCTCTCTGCTCAATTCACGTTGACTCTTCACGCAAATACATTAGTTTCACGCTTTATGCCGTGGTCGTTTATGGAGCCGGACTGTGGCTCACGGCGGAACTAATAATTGCTTTCACACCGGGATTGGTAATAATCACGGCAAAGTTAGATTCAGGTATGACCCTGTTTAATTCCAATGAACAATATGCCGAAATTTTGAGATCTTGGATGCACAACAGTCTGGGGTGTAAACCGTAATGTAATTTTTTTGTTATGAAATGAGTTATGATCGTGGGAACAGTGGGAAGACTTGAAGCGTGATAATAATGCCCAGCGTTTTATTACACGTAGCATTCACTACTGATCGGTTGATATGGTGAATAATGGGTGCAAAAATACGCCGAAGAAGTTTCGATGAGTGGCGAGTTGAAGATGTGGTTGTTGGTCGCGCCTATGCAGGGTTTCCCAGAAACATAAGATTAATTCTAATGCCGTATATCCCTAATGGCCCCAATCACGGAAGGACCCCTGCTATTTTACAGGAAAATGGCCCCTATCATCTACAGAAAAATAACGTTACCTCCCTTTCCGCGGTGGTCGTCATGTGGTCTGAAAAGGACGTTTGGGATATATGATTAAGGAAATTTCAGATACTCACTTGGTAATGAATCTTACTATAAAGATCGAACTTCGCCATGTTGTTTTTTTCATGGAGGCTTGACTGTTGACCCAAGAGGTCGCCATGTTGAATGTGTACCCTATTCAGGTAATACCCTTTCCCATCGTGTCTCTCGATTGCTCGGGGTTTTTATGCTCAACTGGCTGTAGATGATTTGATTTCATTGAGATTGCAATACACGTGTTGTAACTAGCTTTAACGTGTTTGGAAAACAGTCAGTAATGCGTATTGAAGTCCTATGTTTAACAAGAGTAAATAACGTAAATTGAGGTACCGTTTTTCTAGGGGTACGGAGTGTCGCCATGTTCGTGCCTACTTCCCCATGGTCCTTCGAGTTTTGACCTTTGTGCGATTTCTTTGTAAAATATTATTTCTTGTGATAAAAGAGAACAAAAGAAGGCTCTACTGCAACACATTCACGATTGATTTATACTACTATTTTAATTCAGTTAAAGACTTTCTAATGATCACCACCGTCTTATTTTGACGCAAAATTCGTGACCTTTGTGTTCTCGCGTTAAATCGTCATCGCGTTTGACATCTTTGATATTTTTTCTAAAATTATTATTTTTTTGAGAAACAACAAAATAAGAAGGAATCAAAGATAAACCTCATATATCAGTTGAACAATGCGTTTTAAACTATATTTTTTGTATTCATAAATTTACATCATATCAATTAGCGTGATTTTTGAAAAATAATTGGTGACCTTCCGCCCTGACTATTTGTAGAATACAAGAAATGACTGGACACTCGCGTCCTTGGTAAATGTTTGTACTGCATGCACAGGAAAGGCTGTGTATGGTCGAATATGACAAATGAACAAACATTTCAGGCCTAAAGTAAATATACTTTAGTATCCTATTATCTCGAAGAAAGCAGGTCTGGTTTACAACCTGCAGCGGCATGCAATTAAAAGGGAATGGACCCAATTTAAGTATATATAAAGATTTTTAATTTTTTTTTTTGTTTTTGATAGAATTGACCTGTGGGGGGGGGGGGGTCTCAACACAATGGCCATTCGGACGTGCTACAGACATCGGTTCCCCGTTTTCAACTTTCTGGTATATCAATTACCCTTTTTTTTAAATATTGCACACTAAAGGTATACGGGAATGATCGGCTCATGGTCGGGTTTTTTTTTATATTCTCCATGGCCCGAAAAAATCAAAAAAAAAAAAAAAAATTAGGTAGAGTAGAGGTATCGTAAGCGTATGCTACAGGAGCGCGTGGAGGATGCAGGTGGAGGAACCAGAAGGCAGGATTGGGTGAAGGGGAATAGCGGAAATAAGGGTGTACCAAGGACAGGAGGAGATGTAGCGAACTAGGTAGGGGAGAAGGGGGGGAGAGATATATAATGATATAAGATTTATTTTGATAGAATTGCCCCAGTGGGTTCTCACACAAAGGCTATAACAGGGGTCGTGCCGTACATCGGTCCCATTTTCAGCTTCTGTATAAAAGTTTTTCATATCAATTTTAGTAATAGCCATGGGTGGGTTTTTTTTCAAAAGTTTTCGCAAACTTTGTTGGAATTAGTCAAATTTCTCATCGGGCCAAGATTTTCTAAAAATGTTGGAAAATTAGTCAAATTTCCTTCAATCCGAAAAATGGACATGCTTTCTCGAGACAGGCGCGGTGTCTATACTAAGATCGAACTTCGCCATGGTGTTTTTTTCCTGGAGGCTGACATGTTTGAACCCAAGAGGTCGCCATGTTGAATGTGTACCCTATTCAAGGTGAAGGCCCTTCCCATCGTGTCTCCTCCGATTGCTCTGGGTTTATGTCTTCAAACTGCTGATAGATCATTTAGATTTCATTGAGATTGCAAATAAACAGTGTTGTAAACATAGCTAAACATGTTGCCAGTAGAGATGCGTATTGAATTCCCGTGTTTGCCAAAGAGTAAGTACGTTAATTGTGGGTAGTGTAGTCCCCTAGGTTACGAGGTATCATTCATGTTCGAGGCTTAATTACCCATGGTCCTTCGAGGTTTTGACCTTTGTGCTATTTCTATGTAAAATTATTTTATTTCTTGGTGATAAAAAGAAACATAAGTAAGGCCTATGCTAAAAACAAACACAAAAAATTCAAGAGTGGATTTATACTAAGGAATTTGAATTCATTGAAAGACTTTCTACTGATCTCAACGTGTTCTTTTGACGCAATTGTCGTTGACCTTTTTGTTCTCGCATTAAATCGTGATCGCGTGGGCGAGTTTGACCTCCTTTGATATTTATTTCTAAATTATTTATTTTTTTTGGAAACAAAAAACTAAGAGGATAAGATACCTCATAATATCATGTTGACATACGTTTAAGCTATTTTTTTGTATTCATTAATTAGCATCATGATCATTAACTATTTTGGGACGATAATAATTGTGACCTTCCGCCTGACTATACAAGAAAGCTGACTGGACACCCGCGCACTTATCTATGCACTCGCGTCAAGAATGGGTATAATGTTTGAACTGCAGGCCTGTGGAGTCGAATGACAATGACCTAAACATTTTTAGGCCTAAGTAATAATACTTAGCGGATCTATTAGCTTAGCTGAAGAACGCAGGTCTGTTTTACCACCTGCAGTGCAGGCAATTAAAAGTGGGATGGCCCGATTTAAGTATATTTAAAAAAAACGGAATTTAAATTATTGATAGAATTGACCCCCGTGGGGTGGGGGTTCTCAACACCCAATGCCATAACGGGGATTTGCCACAGACAAAAACATCGGTTTGTTTTTTCCCATTTTTCCAACCTTCTGGTATATCAATGATCCTGCTTTTCATGCTAATTTTGTATAGCAAAATGGGTCGTATTTTTTTTTCAAATTTTTCTCATGGCCCGATTTTTTTTTATAAAGATTTAATTTTGATAGAATTGCTCTCAGGGGGTTCGCAACACAAAGAACCATACGGGCCGTTGCCACAGACATCGGTCCCATTTTTCAGCCTTCTGGTATAGTCACTTTTTTCATGTCATTATTTTTGGTATTATGCCCTGGGTGTTTCTTGTTCAGGTTTTCTTCAATTTGTTGGAAAATTATTCAAATTTTCTCAATCAGAAGCCAACATTTTTCTAAAAATTGTTGGGATTCAATTAGTCAAATTTTTTCTACAATCCGGAGCAAAAATTCGCTTAAAATGCCAACATTTTGGGAAATAAATGGGCAAATTTGGGGTTAACTTTGGCCCTAAATTTCCATCGCTGATATAGGTTTGGGTCCCCTTTTTGGAAAAAAAATGTATAGCTTATGGGTCCTACTTCCAGACTCTCGGAGGCACATCCGTACCCAAACCAAACCCCGGGAATTGCCTTTACCCCCACCCAATCCGTAAGTTTCTCTCCGATATTTCAATCCGTTTTTGATGTGTAGAGTATGTGGAGAGCCCTAAACATTTGCCGTACGTTTTAGGCCCAATACCGCGACTTTCACCAAAAAAAAAAAAATAACAAAAACAAAAAAAAACCGATGGCTCTGAACAGAGCTAATATTGTGCCATATATCCATGGAATCAATTTCAAAATCCAAATCCCGTGAATCGAAGATGGTTGGGCATGTCAGTAGGTAAATCATGAGTGGTAATACCCGGAATCATACAAACCAAAGCTCCGAGAATCTTGTTTTTTAATTAATTTCTTTGCACTTCATCAAAATTTGACATCATTACATTATCTTCAATTTTGTAGGTCCAATGCCAAAATCAAGTTTGTTAATCTATTGTTAGGCGATACTTCCTCGAATGTTTTGCATTTCAATTTTTGTCAGTTTGTCAATGTCCACACGCGTGGTTATATAGTGTGTGAAGGCACTCCACATGATTTTTGCAGGGATTTTGCAAGGCTTTTTGATATATCCCCCCTTTTCAGCATCGATTTGTCACCCAAATACCCCCATTTAAAAAAAAATCACCAAGACCCATTTTGGTGAAAATTTTTTTTTTTTTTTTTTACCACTGTCACCCAAAATGCCCTATTTTGCCTGGAGAAAATTTCACCCAAACACCTTCATTTTTCGCAAAAATCTTACCCAAAGACCCTTTTTTCGAAAATTTTGGCATTGTCTCACTCTGAAAGCCCATTTTGGGGCAATTAGGCTGTTAACCCCTATTTTTTAAGTCCTCTGTCACCCAATGCCCCAGGGTTTGGAAGCGCGAGCCTTACACCCATATCCAGTTCAATAGGATGCCCCCCCCCCCCCCCGAGGACACATTGTACACCCCAATTTTTGCTATATCACGTTTAATTCAGTCCTGAAAAAGTCCCTTCAAATGACTATTTGTTTGAATTTTGCGCGAAGCGCACTAAAAAAAATATGGGTTTAAGGCTGCTTGCTTTCAAAGCTTGGGCATTCAGTGACTATTTTTTGAATTTTGCGCGAAGCGCACTAAAAAATTGGGTTTAAGGCTGCTTGCTTTTTCACACGTTGGGGCATTCATGCAGTGGATAGAGAATTCCAAAAAAGGTTTTGGGTGAAAGGCAGCCAAATGCCCATAAATAGGTGATTTTTTGTGGAAATTTGCTAGCAACTCTTTTAATTTTTAACCTTTTTAAAAAAAAAAAAAATTTTGGGTGAAAATTTGGAGCTTGGTAACCTTCGCTGATAGAGATTTTGCCAAAACGGGGTTATTGGGTGAAAGGCATCCAGATTGCCCCTAATAAGGGTGATTGTTTGCCAAATTTTGGGTGAAAATGGAGAAAACTTGGAGAAAAATATTTATATTACAATTATAGAAGACTGATCAACCGGTTTATGACCCGCTCCCATTCAAATCACCTAGGGAAGCGCGCACCGCTAGTTGCATAATAACCAGCGCACCATATATACAGCACGATGGTGTCGCCGTACGGCAATTACACGAGGTCAAACGCTGGATATCACTTTGGTAAAATATAAGGACCCGATACGAGTGCCTCGGCGCGTTATATATAGATATAGGGAATCAATATGACGTATTTTAAGCGACAAAGATAAACATAGAACATTTAAAAGCAAAAAATAAAAAAAATGCCTTCAATAGACTGAGCTAGACAAAAAGTGAAGTTGCAGGTTCTGCCTGTGCTATGTGTAACGAACCACATGATAAGGATTAAACGCCGCGCCTTATCTCAAGACAATTGTCCCAATATCTTGTCGCAGATGCCCAGTTCACATCGGTGAATAATATCTGCAAAGTTATATGGAGTCAATCTTTATTCACTACTAAATTAAAATACCGTCTCTCAACGATGACAAGATGTAATAAAACTAACAGAATTCCACCGACTGGGCTCCACGTTAACCTATTCAGGCTGATTTGATTTCTTTAAAGTCCCAGGAAATGAGATGATAAACCTACTCCAATCTTTTGCGGGACATTCCATTTCAATAAAACATGGAAATAAACAGGCCAGAAAAAAATACACAAAGTGCACATCATTAGTGAAACTATTGATTCAGTCAGTGTACATGAATAGATTTCCACACCAGTCACCTGGAATGTTTCTATTACTCTCTGAAAAGTCAAGTGTTTTTCAACCAGGTATTATGTTCATCACCAACCCAACTTTGAATGCTTTCTCGCCCCTCCTTGTAACTGCACAAACCACGTCAATTCTATTTGCATTTCCTGGGACCTTTAAGAATTGAGCCGTGTAATCATGTTACTAACCAAAACCGTTTGCAACGTAAAAAAAAAACACTTTTGAAAAAGAGTACCAGCCATACAACAGTTAATAACTGTAAATAGAGCACAAGTATACTCAAGTGCAATTGGCCAGACTGTTTCTTCTATTCCAATCGCTTTGTTCACTGTTGATAATGTTCATGCATAGTTAATTAAAGGAAACGTCCCGTCCTAGAACATAATTATTGAGTTGAATAATTCAACGTGCAACTTGTTCTTGTTAAAGATTATATTGGAAGCTGGTTTGGAATTAGTATTTCTCATTTTCTTCTTGGCTAAAGGTCGTCTTGTCCTGACTTGAAATTAGTTTTGTTTCTTTCTTGCTTTTGCTTGCTTGCTTGATTTCTAGCTGTCTGAGATAGACTTTTCTGCAAATGATTTTATGATCAGAGATACGGAACCATGTAATTCAATGAGGAATTAAAGTCTAATCTCTTCGTGCGGCGGAAATTTTTTTTTCCCATTGAAAATCTGTTCCTGCGGACCTGCAGTCCGACTGTTCTGTCAGGTATATTGGTTACGAGTTCTGTAATAAATTCCATGTCCTGGGTAACGTCGCTTGTTACAGTATTCAGGGCCGTACGCAGGATTTATTTTGGGGAGGTGCGGTGACTTCGAAAAAGGGGGACTTTTTTTTTTTCGAAAGTTGTTACTTTGTTTGATAAAAAAGTGGACTTCTTTGTCACAATTTCTCTCAATTGTGGGCCTTTGTATCAAACATTCAGCAAAATGGACCTTTTTCCAGCACCCCCGTCGTACGGGCCTCCAGTATTTTTTCTGTGATATACCTTAGTAGGAAGAGGAGATGGTGCGAGCACGCTCCCTTGGGGTAACCAGTCTTGGTTATACACACTGCACTAACCATGGTTCCGTAAGGCATTAAAAATCTTTTGTGAAACTACTATTTTGCAAAAAATGCTTTTACATGTCGGAAAATGCAACTAATTATATTAGAAGGGGTGGAATTTCATGATTGACATTGTAAGACTGGTATGTTTTTCTCAACAAGTGGCATTGTCGACCGTAAATTTGAGACAATTTTTGTTCGCGCTCATCAAAAATTTTTTTTTTTTTTTTTTGTTTTTTTTTCAAATCTATTTTGCCCACTACAGCCGTAGCGACTATAGAGCTCTTTTGTTTGGCGGTCCTGACGTGGCGGGGATTTTGTGATTCGATTTAAAGTTTCTGGTCACCATATGTGAAAAATTGGTTATTTTTGATTTTGCGTGTACTGTAATTGGTTGATATTGCCGTATCCCCTCTGTGCGAGTCTTTAATGTGAAAGAAACATGGCTTAAAGTTGCCATTTTCCATAGACTACTGTGGAATAAGTGAGTTTATTGATGTAATATTCAGTCCTACGCCATATGCCCTTCTTCCCGTCCTACCTGAACACAGAAACTTTTGTGTTTGCAAGCCCTGACTCTGGGAAGGTAAAAGCATAGTCAAGAATTTTTTAGCAACTTAACTTATCTTAATTACTTGAAATTGGCACATGTTGAATTGGCTATGAATTTTCCAACATATCAGCCTGTCTCAAAAAAGGGGTACAATCAAAAAAAAATTGTTAAATATGAAATTTCAAATCAGTCATTCTTATCTTAAGGACAAAGACCAGGCTTTCCAATGGGGTTTGTTTTTCATATTTATCCTTTTGTCCAATCCAGAGATTAATCAATTTAGTGTGGATATACCAAAATCGATTTTGTGCCACTTTTATGCATTGGGAAGTTGGCTTTCGCCCAGTTATGCCCTGCTTTCTTGAAGCTCACAAAGATTGCAACTTGACAAGAAAACAAAACACAGATTAAAGTAAACCAAGAAGTCTATGTTTTTAAAGAACAGTTTTTAAATCGATCTAACATAATCAGTTCAATGAATAAATATCTTCTTTTCATACCATAACAAATATTTCTTTGCACATCAAAGAAAAGGAACTTTTGAATTATTAACAAAATGGGTATCTGTTAAAATCATGCTTAGAAGGAATGTAAATGCAACCAAAATAACACTCCAAAATCCAACGAAATGGTTTAAAATATGCATCTATCTTTGTGGCATTTACTAATTGTTGTAGAGTCTTAAAGTAGCAAAAGTAATCAAGTGTTGGTAGGAATTTGCGTTTCATATCTTCAAGGATCAATAACAAATCCTCCTCCGTTTGCTGTACGGGCGGATGTACGCTCATGGTCTCTTTTAACAAACAAACAGTAATGTCGAATTTATTCACTTTTACTTAAGCCAGAACTTACTGATCATAACTGCCATGATTACGTAACTTTTTCGTATTTTAGAGTTTCTTTATGAAGTTAATCCCATTTTACAGAATTTCATATCTGTTCCGGGTGTGAATAACCGTATGATTAACAATTCCGTTCACCGTTTTCACTCAACCATAAGTGGCAACAAACTCGATTTTGTGTTCCCGTAGTAAAATTGGAGTTATCTCGCGATTGAAACAAGCAATGAGATGAAACAAAAATCCTGAAACGCCCGGTCTTTTCTCTTTAATTTGATGTACAAAACGACTTACCTTTTGTTGAGATATAATATTGAAAAACAAAAATCGGTTTTTTGATTATACCATTTTTTTTAGACAGGCTGTACACATACCCTAATTGTTATGGTAACCCTTGAATCTTAAATGGTTGCCAGAGAAACGAATATCTGATAATGACGAATGTTGTCAAATATAATGTAGATTTATTGATAAATAGTATCCTGCATCCCAGACTACACGGGATAAAAAGCCTGACACTAAATAGCTTTACAATGTTTCTGTGAATATTTGTCCGACATTTATGAAATGAGCAATTTTATTAACGATTGAAATCAAAAGCATACAACATGTCATTGCTTAAAGGTATTAACTTTAAACACTCTCAATGGTTATGTGGTCCAGTATTTCAAGATATGCTTGGGGGTTCCAGCAACCTATGCATGGGGGCGTTTTATTGGGTTGCATTATTATTCATATTGCATGATAACTGTGACATCGAGGAATCTTTTACTCCATGACCTCGTGCTTGTTTCTTTATAAGAAGTGTGTGTGTGTGTGTTTGTATATTTATTTGTCAGGTTTTAAAAACATCATTTATGAACAGAAAATTACAAACTATAGATTTTATTAATCCTTTCCCTGGAGATGGCCAGCGCAACGATAGTGTAAAAAAAAACCAATTGCGCTTGGCCGGATTCGAACCGGCGACCTTCGTATTACATGCACGACGCTCTAACCGACTGAGCTATCAAGCATGGTTGGTAGAGAAAGCGATATATATCATCCTATAAGGTGTTAGGTTCGAAAGGTGGTCCTTGCGCTTTCCTAGCGGAATAGCATCAGAACTGTATATGGCCTAATCCGCTAGGAAGGCGAAGGACAACCTTTCGAACTAAACTATAGATAGATATCTTATCGCGCTTCTACCAACCCTGCTTGATAGCTCAGTCGGTTAGAGCGTCCTGCATGTTCCGATTACGAAAGCGCGGTTCGAATCCGGCCAAGCGCACATGTTTTTTTTTTTTCAACACTCTCGTGCGCTGGCCATCTCCTGGAAAAGATTAATAAATAGATACATCCTTGGTCTACCTGGAGAACTAAGTAGTTAATCTCATCGAGAGAGTGGCTTAAGTTTTTTCTTATTTTTGCCGATTTTCTTAATTTCTCCCTTCAACAGGTGGAATAACCTATACCAGAATAGTGAAGTGATGGTTTTTAATAAAGGTTTAAAACCCAAACCGATTTCAACCTAATTCGATAGATTTGTGGGAAAAGACACGTTCGTTTGGCAGATAAACCATTACATTTTCAATGGGCAAGCCAGTGTGAGATCGGAAATGTAACAAATGTAGAGATTGGTGTTTTTACAGGTGCTTATAATTTGCATTAAATTTTTCCATCTGATTATATTTATAATTACTTGCTAATGCAGAGCAAAAATGTAATTGCACCCTTTCCTAAATTTGAGGTAAACCACTGTAATAATTCCTAATCTTTTTATCTATTAAAAGGCATCTACGTTACACGTTACATCCCGTGAGAATTATGCAGCTTAACAAAACACACTCAATGGTTTTTGGTCAAAAAAGGCAAATACAGCTTGTACACTTATATAGTGTGCCATTGGGTTTCCATTTCTTATAAATCTAGCAATCCTCCTCTGTAATACTTCCCCAGTTTATTTTTTTGTGAACCTAAAGTCTTTGGGCAAAATACTAAATCTCTAGAACCTTTTGATTTTCTACTTATACTCTTGTTTTCTAAAACGTTTCAATGTGCGACGACGTTTTATATCAATTAGGGTCAGAGAACAAGTAACGTTGGCAATTATACAAGTGCGAATTGTGCAGTGACCACGGCGCTGTACGTTTCTCCAGGGATATCATTGTCATCGCTCTGCGTAGGAAACGCATTCGAGTGTACTTCTGTACATCAATCACCTTTGTGCCAGATAGCTTTTTCTCCAGCTTTATACTATTCTGCAAATGGCATATGCAATTGAAGACTGTTGATTTGGTTCTGCCTATTCTGTTTGGAGTATCATCGTTATTTAACTACATTCATAGATCTGCATACAGTTGATTATGGAAGAGTTGCAGCCATTACATCGTTGGAAAAAGTGTAATGTACACTATGCATGAGTTGCTAGTCCCTACAGCCATTTTTCGTTATTTGTTTGTAAGGAATTACAAAATTGAAACTGCAATATTTTGTTTTAGTAGCCTGCGTGAGTTCACTTTATCCAAATGGGGAATAATTGTGATCGTTACCAGGTAAGAACACATTTCCTGTAATACTCCATGGCATGAGTTGTTGAAGTTTATTTGTATGAAGTGCTGGCCATTGCGCGTGGTCTCAGGGGTTTATTTCTTTTTCACAAGATCAAGTGAATGTCCCCCTGTGCGCTAACCAACAATGTCTTATCTTGGTTTAGCTCAAGAAATAAGGCAACAGCGCTGGCAAGAACCTTTAGTTTTATAAGGTTGGCGTTACTTCGTCAGTAATTATGTTTGTTATGATGTGTTGTTTACTATTTCCGTTACGATTGATACTATTGTATTGAAATAGTGTAATTCTACCAAAAA
>JAMKCH010068038.1:0-49595 GCA_023653785.1 Ophioderma brevispina | reverse complement strand
GCCCTTAAAACAATATTATAGCACTTGAAAGTTTTTTTGAAGTAAAAGAAGTGCATGTACAACTCAATCATATCATAAAGACCAATTTTGGCCAGATTTATTTTTGAAAGAAATGTTGTAACACTTGTTTTAAGTATATTCCAGTGATGCCTGCTACTCAATATACTAAAAACAAATGTTGCCTTAAAACATGTTCTGTAAGGTATACACCCTTTTTCAGAAATTCACAATTAGTTGTGGAAATTGACCTAGTACAGTCTACACTTCCAACCCTGCCTTCTGCGTCAGTGGCCTATGTTCTTTAGACTCATTTGAATATTGTTTTTATAAAGTTGATTCTGACTATGGTCAATGCATCATTTTGACATTTTTAAACCACTTCAAACAATTGGAATTCTGAGTGACTATCAACCTCTAGGTCTCAGAGGGTGCAGTACACCCTGCACAAGTAGAAATCCCAGAAGGATAGAGGGATATATCACCATCTTTTTGTCAAATAGGGCCATTTTATGGCAATTTCAGTAAATTATATAGGCCCTATATCTCCACATTTTTTAAAGAAAGTTCATTCACTGAATACACTCAACATGCTCTAAAAACTTTGCATCTTGGGCATGTATAGGGCCTACTGCAAATCGGTTTCCTTCGTCAGGCAAAAACAGTCCCTCTTTCCATGAAAATTCCACATTGTCACTTCAGGGTAGAGCATTATGGATGGACCCGAATAAAGTTGGCCCACTCTGCCACCGTGCTCGGACTGTTCTGTATTTTTTAAGGGCGTCCGAGTGCAGGGCACACGTGCACTGCAAGAGGCAACAATGCGTGCGGTTGATCGGGAAAATCTGTGTGACGCCAGCACTACCTGGGGCAACCACAGGTCTCGCTTAGCTGAGAGTTAACAGTCTGCAGTGCTTTGCTATGCCCTGGTTTGGCAATGGATTAAAGTTGGGTGTAGAGACAGAGACAACTCGGACAAAGTGCAAATTGAGTGCCATGTACAGGTAAATGCAGTCAGAGGGTTTACCTTTGTTGAAGTGGCCTTCCTCTGATCGGCCCTATGCATGGCCAACTTCACCTATACACACACACACAACTGTTGATTACTCTGTCAAATTTTGGTGTATTCATTTTGATTAGAGATTCAACTTCTAAGCTCTTCTATTTAAGGGTTCACAGTCTGTTTAGGAGAGTCCATTTTGTCATACTTTTCACTCCATTCTACAATCTTGGAAAAAACTGTTGGGAGCTTTTGCACTCTTTTTAAACATGTTGTTCCCTCCCCTGACACCATGCTGCACAGAATGAAGACACCCTTTCATTCAGAAATGTGGCTGTCATTCTACACTACAACAGCAAGGGTATACTCTAGGCTTGAGAGGAAACCTGGGGTGCGGCGTTAGGAGTAAAAAAAGTTTTGATGTTTTGTTAGGGGGATGGTTTGTCCCCCCTGGGTGCTCCGCGCTGCCTCCGCCCCCGGCTGGGTATGCTGGTGAACAGGTAGGTGGGAAGACTGGAGGGTTTTTAATAACAGAAGCCCCAACAAAAAAAGGCTGCTTATATATGCTCACGATATCATTAGACAGTGGCCCACGGGTCTCCCCTAAGTGTAACTTTGTAGGCCACTAATGCAAGCATCATTAGATTTGTGGCATGAAGAAAGTTTGGAACCAATGCTTTAAACAATCCTTAAGAGTTGAAAGGAAAGTCTGAGTTTGAACCACAACCAACCTTCCCCATTTAAAAAAGATGCCGTGCCTCAAAATTTAAAAAAGCTGCCTGGCTGGCGAACTCAAATAGCTCCAATAACTTTGCTTGGAAAAACTGCACCCCAATGAAGGATGCGTGGTTTTTTGATAATCATTTTTCAAGTTAGTGGCATAGGCAACTTTTGGTTGTCTGAGGGGGGCAAAGCCCTGTCAGGGTTAAAGTCTACCCGGTCAGGGGAAAAGTTGTCCCCATCGAAGGGTAAATAGGGTCCCAAAAAGTTTTGATTTTGGTAATGAGTTTTCATGCAAAATTTCCTGAATTTTAACTCATTTTTTTAAAAGGGGCCACCTTCCCTCTTACCACCAATACCCCGTATTGGCTAACGCCACAGGAAAAATGTTGGGGTCAGCTACAGTATCTTGAACCTCAATGCAGTTATCATCATTTTGACTGCACCTGGTGCCCAGCCTTGCACTGGCCATACAATACTGGGCAAATGAAACAAAGAGCCTTTGGGGATATGTTCATGTCTAAAGTACATGTGTTCACCTTTCAGATATCATGTACAGTGTGTTGGGTTTTAAAAAAACCTCCATTCCTCACTTTAACTTAAGTTGGCATGTCCTATGGATGTTATGTTTTTGTTCATAATTTTCCTAATATCAATATAGGACTTTTATAAGTAATAGATTTTTTGTCTCATCACTTTCTTGGGTTGTATCATTTTACTTGATCCTCGCGTGCTGGATTGAGTTTCGCGTCGTCATAGGGTCTGCTAGAATCATGCATATAGGGCCCTCATCCCTTTCTAAAATATAAATATAAGTACTGCCGCTTGAAACTCTCAAATTGAAGACAGAAATACATTAGAGCTTTTTTTCTCCTCTCTTCTCTTCCGTTGTCCACGTAAAACACTGTCCACAAAAACACAGTCCTCTGTGGTCCAGTGGTTTAATCTCAGAATAGTAAGCGAGAGGCCCGTGTTCAAGACCGTGTGTTTTCATCTTTTTTATTCAATGTCGCCAGTTTCTCGAACTTTATATATATAGATTTTAGCACGGAAATGATGCAGGGAACCACAAAAATGTCAGCTTTGGGTAAAATTCATAAAACAGTAAAATTTCACCAGTTTTTATTCACATTTAGTTCATCTACATTCCAAAGAGAAAACATTTCAATCCCTTGGGTACTACCTGTTATCTGTTGGCTTCAAAGTCTATTTTGATTGGTCAATTGGAAGGTAGTATCATGATCAAATCGGAAATTACTGTAGGAATGGTGGTATGATTTACATAAAGATATAGAAGCACTATTTGATTGGTTACTAAGAGTGCTATCTCATGTTTTGTCTGTAATGAGCCAATCAGATAGACCCTATCATAGGATGGTAGTGGCAAATCTTAGGGTTTTCAGTTTTACCCTCAGCAATTGTGGTATTGCTATGATCAGTCTGGTGTGCATCTGTGTGTATGTGTGGTCCAGAATTCTTGAAATATCTCAAGAAACAAATTAACAATCATGACACTGTTTGATAGATGTAAAAAAATGCAAATGGGCGCCCGCGGCAGAGTGCCCATCTCTGTCATTGGCGTTTGGGCCAGCACTCCCTCATATAATGTGCTGTGTGGGGGTTCGCCACTCCTCCCGCACAGTGAGTCTTTTTTACATTCCCAGCACATGCCAGTACCCAAATTATACTCCTGGGTGGAGAGAGGCAAGACGAGGTAAAAGTGCCTTGCCCAGGTGCACACAACAAATGGGCCACAGCGGGCTCGAACCAAAACCTATGCTTATGAGGCGAGCGGTGACCACATGCCCACAGTGCCCCCTTTGATAGATGTAGCCTATTCCAGAGGTCTACAATCAATTTCACAGGATATTGACCTCTGAGTTTGACCTGTGACCAAATTTCCAATGTCAAAGGTCAATTTACCAGTTAGCTCTTGACAAAATCGCCAATAACATACCGGCCAATTTCTTCATGAGTGTTACCACACAGCTACCACCGAGAGACATGAATTACCTACCCACTAGACGTACATCGCCGGCCAGGATCCGTGTATTTTTGCGCATAGAGGATAGTGTTACACACAGCGGCGTCTGCACCCTTCGTGGAGTAAGTACGTGGTTACAACGGTCTCAGAGCGCGCAGTATTTCTCATGCCAATTTTGTTTTTTTGATATTTTGCATATAAATTGCATTTTTTATTACATGTGCGGGAATATGGGGGTTTTTGATGATGCCCGAATTGAATTTCGTAATGATTTTCTAAAAAACGTTCAAAAATGCTTAAAGGAGCCCGAGTGTATAGCGCCCTCATTTCATGAAATTTTATTCCACTTCTCAAAAGGCCGCGTGGTAACCGCGGGGTCGCTACTTGGTAGCGGTGTCTACTCGGGTACTGTCTACTCAACATCCACTTGTCTCCACCTCGTGGGCAACTATAGCTACAGGGTAGCCATTGGGGTAGCTAGGTACAGCAGAGTAGCCAAATTCCTGTTTACCAATAACTGTGTACTTTGTAAGCCCTAGCCTGCAGCTACGCCTCGCAATTAGGCCAGTGTGTACTGTGCAGTAGTGCCGCGTAGACATGTTAGCTGCCGTCTAGCTTACCACGTGAGTAAGAATCGGCCGTGTAGGTGCTAAGATTATGAAACTTTTAATACTTTGGCCGACTTCAATCCCCTTAAAACATACCGTACTAGTGTTAACTAGAAATGGGCGACTTAAGTTCGGTTTATTATCTAATGTGATCAAACTATTTTTCTGCTATTTTTTCAGGGTTTTCCCATCAAATCACTTCATTCTACAATTTAAATGGGTTACAAATGTTGCCAAATCACGATTTCGTTAATTCCTCTTTTAATTATCTAATAATCCTCAGAAAATTGCAAATGGAAGTTCTAATATAACTAAGTCTATTCTACCACACAATATCGCCATATGATGAAACTAGAACTTGGTAGACCCTTTTCCTTTTAGAAGATTCATTTCCCATTATAAATATAGCTCCTTGTTTCTATAACATATAATACGGTGATACTCCACACAATATTAAAGTTACTAGTTTGTTGTCGGTAATTCTGCAAAATTCTTGCCAAAATCAGCCCTTTTGAGCTGTTTTGACCAGTTAAGCCTTTCAGCCCCGGTATTTGACATTTTCAACATACTGGATCCGCCATGCAAAAGTGGAAACGTTATTTTGGTTAGATTTTGTCCAAACCGAAACCAAAAAATGTTCCCTTTCGTAGATTGGTTGTTGTGTCATGGGAGGCAACTAAAGTCGGTCCCATGTGTGACATCTCGAAGATGGCCCACCAACAGCATGGCAATGCAACTGAAATTTAAATTTTTTGAAAAAAAAAACCTGTAATTTTGGCTTGCTTTCACTCGCAAATCTATTTTTGACCTTTCAGGCGTTATGGGTTGTCACCCAGTAAATCTGCACATTGAATTTGAAACCATTTCAATTGCATTTATTTATTTGATTTTAACATGGGTTTAACGATGCAGAGGGAAAAGGCATCAGACATAGAAAATTGTATTTTGTTTAAAAGGACACTATCAGTGATCTACCCACAAGAGTGCACTATCACCAAGGACCATCATGCAAGTGCCATGAAAATGTGTGCATATAGTGCAAACTGTTACGCATTTATTGTTTCGGTTTACATTTGACACCGACACACACAGATAAGCACACAAATTACCAAAGCACATTTCAATATGCACTTTGCAGACGACACAATAAAGCACCCTCTAGAGTTTTCACAGCTGTTTGGCCCCCTGCAAATTGTCTCTTTTATTTCAGAGCAATTTTTAATAAATAAATGTGTATTTTTAACGCCCGACATATCCACGTAAAACGTGTCAAGGCGCTGTGCGGCAGCCATGAAGGCGCTCAGCACATCAGAGAACCATAACTACCAGAACAGATTTATGTGAGAAGAAGCTCGATTTTAGACGCAGGAGGAAACCAGAGTACCCGGAGAAAAACCTGCGGGGAACGGTATGGATCGAGAAACCAGATTCACATAAAGCCACCGAAACGAGCCTCTGTTTTTTTTTTTTTTTTTTTTTTTTTTTTTTTTTTTTGTTTTTTTTTTTTTTTTTTTTTTTTTTTTTTAAAAAAAATTCAACCGGGAATCGAACTTGAGACCTCATTGGTGAAAGGCAAGGTAAGATCGCTGCGCCAACTCGTTCTAAGCAATGTCGACACGATTTGACAACTGATATACGTAGGGGCATGCAAGCCCTATTACCTCGCAAAATCAGACAATCCATTGCGGGAATCTTGCCATACTAGGCCTACAAAGGTTATAAACTTATATGTTAGTGCCCTCTATATGCTTATTTTCCATAGAAAGCGGAAAACTAGAATTTGATGAAAATATATTTGCCCGCAATGAAATTCAGTCAAATTACACGGATGTAGTTAGTGGCATATATTACTGCAACTAGTCATCAAAAGTGTGTCGCCATGATATTTGTGTTTATTCTTTGGGTCAAAAGTAAATGAGACTTTCAAACAGCGGTGTGTGTATTGTAACAAACCAAGAATCACAAACACCATGTTTTCTGATATGCCTTAAAAAGTTCTGTCTTAACTTTTCTTTAAGGTCCAAAAAAAACTTAGAACCTTGACAAACGAGCTCAATAAAAAAAAATCAATTTACATGTTAAAATGAGGCTAATAATCTCAGTGATTCCAAATTAATACAAAATCCTTATATAAGAAATGGTGGTTTTCTGCATCTAAACACATTTTCATATGTAATTAATGAAAAACAAATCAAAAAGGCAGCAGAATCTCAAATCAAGAAAATTTGGGTGAACACCAAAACCAAAATGTGCTATGATTGCTGCAAAACATTTGCTCCAAATTCAGAAAATACATACCCCAATAAATGTGTTGCAAATGGTATATGTAATATTAAATTTGAAACAAACATTTGCACATAACTACTTAATGCAGCCATCATTAAAGGTTAATTGAAGTTACCCCCCAGCAATGATTAGATGCTGATTCACCACATAATCCTGACCTAAAGGAAAATATGAGATGCAAATCGTACAAATTGTTTTTAAGACGCGGTAGATCTTTAATGAGCTACCTTTTTAAGAGGGGATAGGGATTTTAATCTTTGTCTCATAACACTTTAAAGTGAATGTATTAATGTCAAACTACATAGTGACATGATGTGGACCTTACCTTAACAATATCAAGAAGATGAATAGGGCAGAAAGTGAATCTGGCGAATCTTGGCCTAAGGTTAAGTATATCAGGGTATGTATTGAGGGGGTTTATGTACTGAATGACCATGCATAAAAATTACAAATTGCTGGAAGCTATGTAGTGATTAAATGCATTTTGAGCAATTTGAGAGCCCCCCCCCCACCCCCCCCCCCACCCCCGCCATTAACGCTTGCTAGTACTACTAGAAAAACCCCCCCCCCCCCCCCCCCCCCCCCCCCTCACATGAATCATTAATAACAGAAAACATCTTCATAACCAGGAATACAAAGTTCAATGACCCAAAACTTTCCACAATAAAGACTCACTGGGGATGAGAGTATTTACTATGCAACAATGCACTTATTTGATAATGAGGAAAAGCAACCCTGACTGACCAGACCAGACGCAGGGCTCAGGAGGGGAAAAAACGGCGAACGTATTTGGACAGCGGCCGGCCGCCGGAGAAATTTGTCATAAGCAGTCATTGGGTACGGCGAATGGCCAACTCATGACCTAAACCTGCATGAGTCCGTAACAGCAGCCGTGTGAGGTGTGTCAACTATGTATGGGCTGGCAGGCAGGACAGGGCGTAGGGTACATTGGGAAGTGAGTGAGTGGTTACACTGCTGTCCTGAGCTGCAATGAATGGGCCATGACAAACAGAAATGTTTGGTGATCCTCATATCTTCGGCTATAGATTGGGGTCCGTCGGTTCCTTGATTAATGCTATTCACCTCTCAAAATAAATAGCTTTCTAATTATTACAAACAAGAAAAATACATTATCTGCCCTATGTGTCTTTTCCTGACATGATTGTCTCTGACAAAGATTTAAAGGGGAACTGTCAAGGTCCTCTTATAGGACCAAAATTTGCCCAACATCAAGATTTGACCTTAGAAGGTGGTAAAAAAAGGTTACTTTTTCACAAATTTTTAACCCAAATCAAGCTCAATAAGGCTTCAGGGGAAAAAAAACAGATTTTGCCCTGTGAGGCAATTTGACTTCCAACAAAAATGTTTAGAATGCCCCTCCCCACTCGGTCCCACTTCAGAACAGAGCTTGAAATGTTGTCCCCTCCTCAGGGATAGCTTATCTTGCACAAGGGGACATAAACTGGTTATTTTTGATTGTGCACACAAAATTAAAGGGGTTCTTTAATTTGCATTGCTTTTCATGATATTTGAATTTTGGCCCCCCCCCCTGTTTTTAAAGCCAGATGGTACCCCTGTCCCTCCTCTCCAAAATTTCAAGGCTGAATATGTCAAACAAAGTGTGTTGCAATTGATTGTTTTCCTAGGCTTGGAAACACTAAAAGGCTGGCTGGACAACATTTCTCTTTCACTTTTCTCCAGTAATTTTTGTACCACCCCTTCCTTTCTTTCTTTCCACATTCTTTCTCTTTCTTTCCCATAAATAGTTGCAATTTAAGTTTATTACAAAACCCACGATGATTAAATCATTGTGATAACTCTTATTGGGGAGCAGGTCAATTTAAGTATAGTCATTGGCAGAAGTAATTAATCAACATAATCATGATGGGGAAAGGAAATCCCCAACTTAAGTTGTCCAAATTAGGTTAAGTCTTTGCCTCTTAACAAGAACCTCCATCTCTTATGATTGATTCCATTCCTGTTATTGACCTGTGCTGTACAGCACTCCTCCCCTAACAAGCAGTCCTTAGAGAGTTTCTTAACTTACTTGTCAAAGTGACCCCTTTCCAGTCAAAAATCCAAACAATGGCTTAAAGGTCCATGGCCCGATTGTTAATAGCCTCGTCCACAGAACCCCAGATTTTACCAGAAGTGGTCAAAATTTTGGTATCAGAAGAAAGCTACTATTTTTCTCATTTACCCTGTGAAATCTTAGGGTTAAAGGATGTTTGGTTTGGAAGTTATGAGCGAAAATGTACTCCATTTTGGTTTGTTATATAACCATACTTGTATAAAGTGAAAGCCTCTTTCAGTTGGAAATTTCTATTTTGCTCACCCTTTCCTTTTTAAAGAATTTTTATTTTGAATGAAGCTACTAAAGACTCTGGACTAGCAAGTACCTTCAATCATAAGAAGTACAAGGAGTCCTTATGGACAAGCGAGTTTCCTCTCCTTATCATATTGGGTCCCTGCTTATAGGGTAACAATGATTTTAACCAGTTGTACAGTTTTCACATTGTTACAAAGTACTTTTTGTGAAGGAAGTTCCCATAGTGTTATCAAAAGTGCTCTAACTTCAGTACCTGGAATGCTAATTAGGCAGAATATGGCTATATGGGGTCTTTTGAGGGAAACCTTTTGGAAGCCTGACAAGTGTAAGGTGGTCACACTGGGAGATAGCAAATAGCGGCTGTACAGCTATTAAAAAGAGCACTACCCAATCCTTAGCCTCGACCCACATTTCACACCAAACCTGAGATTTTGGTAATAATAAATCAAACACACCTAAAATTTTGGAGTTCCAACATTTGTGACCCTAATCTTCCAAATCTAATATTAAAATCAGGACATGTTCACATCACACAGTGCACCTTTAATGCAGCTACAACAAAGATCTGATTATCACTACAGTCCTACATGTTGTTACACGTTCAAGAAATATTATTATATTGCCCATGAAAAAAACAGTTGTACCGATAGCCCTTGTAGGTCCTGAGCCAATGCATAATTTGTGAAGAGGCCAATCCTGAAGTGGTGAGGCCCAAACAAAGCAATACCTAACAAATTGGACATCACTAATATGAAGAAAAACATATGGTATTATTCAAACAGGATGGCAACCATAACATCTCTGGCAACCATAACATCCCTGAAAACCCTTTACTCAGCTTTGAGGTATTGCGGACACTACCCTCTGGCTTGTGCATAGGGGAGCTTTGGGGACTGAGCATTGAAAGTTTTTGCAAAAGACATGCCAAATAAGCCTATTTGATCTTCTCAGGTCCCAGAGTTTGCTCCAGCTCCCAGGAGGTGCTCTAAGCTGCCCTGATTGGAAGGTGTCTGTGCATGCCACTGCTACCCACTAATATATCACAAAAAGATTCCCCCCTATGTATTTTACGATGGCAAACCTAACACCACTGGCGAGTGCCAAATTGTGTAAAACGTTTTTCAATGGAGTGTGAACTGCGCACTATGATGAGATTGCCATTTATTCCGTATTGAAATACGTGTTTACACAATTTGGCACTTGATGACCCTCTAACCCAAACCCAACTCCTTCCCTGTCTTGCCCACTGAAAGTGGGTGATCAATAATTTCATGCCACTGGAACCCTTAATCCTTTGAACATGGCAAGTGTCTACAGTTGCTCAAAGATCAAATTTGTCAATTTTTGTTTCAAAAAGGTCACAATTATTTATATTCCACAGCATATTCAGAATCAGCATGAAAAATGCATCTAAATGAGTCCAAACAAGCCTAGTCTTTTTTAGTGATTTTAGATGGCTTTCCAAATGACCTACAAGCATTTGGGATGCCATCTGTAAAGCCACTGAATTATGTGTTATAACTTATACTGAATTGGCCAGGGTCGAAAGGGTTAACCTCATCATTAGAATCAACTGTTCATTGAACTTAAAAAGGTGCAACGATTTTGAGGCACCCAAATATTGTGTCATAATAGAAATTTCATAGGTTAGACACTCAATAGATTTCTTACCATGTATTTGGCTACAGAAATGTCTTAAAAGAGTAAAAACAATTTTAATTTGATTATATTTCAATATAAAACATGGGCTGAATTTTGTATTTGCTCCTATACGAAATTAGAAATTTCACATTTTTTGTACCAAAGAAACATCTCTCAGCTTAATCCTTTCAAATGGGGATGTTTTTTGATGGAAAGCTTTACATCAGGGCAAAAAGCAGTATTTTCAATTTTTATGGGGACACCTAATATGTGAAATCTCTCATTGCACCTTTAAGATTTTGTCCCACTTTATCTTTTGTCAGGGTAGATGGGACATATGGTAATACCATCACGGTAGCCTATGGGGTACTGTGATACAAACATATATCCGTGTTCGTAACACTGAGCGCAACATCCGAAGTGAATGAAATTTTAAACTCGCACCAGAGCAATGTACTAGGATAGTGATGCTAGAATCAGGAAATGCCCCTTTAATCCAGACTTCAGCAAACATCATTATCACGCAAGCCCACTTCACATAGCTACTTCTTGTATAATCTTTTTAAATACGAACAAAGCAGCTGCCTGGCTCACTCTAAATTCACTGCTTACACTTAGACATGTTTCCTCTTTTTCTGTAAGAACTTCATCATAAAAACTTAATGGTGCCGGTTTTTTGATATTAAAGTGTGTGTTAATCTCCACCCCACCAACTGCTTGTGTTTATCTGGTGTTGTAGCTTGTTGTGCGAGCATGAACACATCTTCTTGCACTGGCCAAACAGATCATTAGCCAGAGAAATGCCATGATTCCTTATACATCTAACAAAGCACTGCATGCCTGCAGTGGCAACTAGCTTTTTTTTGCTTTTTTTTTTTTTTTTTTTGATGGGGTAAAGGGGCGGACACATGATAATATTTTCAGGGGAAAGTAAATGTTAAAGTGGCTTAGTACAATAAGGCCTATGTTGCTTTCACTGTTTCATTGGCACATGTCAAACATCACTAATTCCTGGGGAACGAGGGAGCAATGATTTGCCACAGGGGAGGTTCATTTCATGATCTAGTAAACACCTTATTTGTTTTTTCCAAAATCTCATTGATGCTGATGGTGTTTTGATGTGTTCTGACATATTCATATCATGGTGCCCAAGCCACTAAAAATAGAGAAATTCTTAATTCCCTTTCAGGATGCCTCTTTTATGGAAATGCATTTTCCTCTTATACTATTTCATTTTCACTTCATTTTGTGCATATTTTTTAATTTTCACCTGCAACACTTAAGTTTCAACAGCAGCATTTATGTGGAAACCTGTGCAGACAACAAAGGAGGGGCTGTTACCCTGAAAATTATGAATTTTAAAAAAAAAAAAAAAAAAAAAAAAAAAAAAAAATACATACACACATACATACGACCTATAAGCCCTGTTCCTTCTGCAACTCTTGCAGACGGCACAGATTGGCTATTCCCACTCATCTGACTTACTTTTTATTCTGCATACCACCCCCCCCAATGATTTGACCTCATCAGTTGATACCAAAATATAAACTAAATACTTTTTTAAAGAAAGAAGCTCAAACGGTAGTTAATTACATAACATATTCTTTTTACTTCCACCACACCACAACATATGACAGCGTTCACGCTTGACTTATGTTTGGTGGCCAGATGGTGGAAACTTAAAGGGAACGATATCCGACTTAAAATACCAATTTCTAGGGTGAAATTTTTGTGTAGATCTGAATCTGAAATAAAAATGCCACACTTAATAACTTGGGAAATTTTTCCCATACACTGGAGGCATATTTCTGCCCGAGGTCCTCAAATTTGAGCAAAAATCGGTCGCAAAAAAATAAGTCCTTCAAACTGGGACTCTCAGGGCTAAACAATATAAATTGCTGTAGAGGGAGGCTTGGCTAAGCAAGTTTATTTCCGTTTAGGCCTTAAACCTCACAGTTTTGAGGACTTATTTTTTTGCAAGGCCTTTCTTTTTTTCACACCCTCCGAAATGTGGGGAGGGGTAACTTTAACTACTTTATATTTTTTCAGTACATTCAACTTGGTCCAGTTTTATATCACTATTTGCTATTGAAATACGAACAAAAAGACACAAGAACATCACCGTAGCTCATACCATTAATGGATTTAATGGCTTTTTTCAATCACGAAATTGGGCGAAATTGCATTTTTTCCCAATCACTTGTCACGCTGACCGCCGACTGTCTAACCCTGTTACAAAAATAAGAATGATTATCCCATTTAACAATTTGAATTAACAAATACCTGCACATAATTAGCATAAAGAATTAGTCACTACTGGTAGTTTTCATTTCATACACTCAAGGAAAGAGCAGTCAAAATTTTTGTCACCGAAATGGCCATTTTGGCTAAATTGGGCCAAAAATGATTTGTTCTCAAATCCTGAAACATATGGGGTTTTTAATCCAAAATCTGAATAATGACATTTTACCCTTAGAAACCTATAAGTAATCATAATTTTGACTGTTTCACACCTAAATATTTTTTTCACAACCCGGGTCCGCTAAACGTAAGTCAAAGCCTTGATGCGGTCATATGTTGTGGTGTGGTGGAAATTTAAGAATTTTTCATGTTATGTATTTAACCCACACATTTGATCTTCTTTATTCACGTTAAAAGGGGGATGGCCCGATTTAGGTACATAATGTTTTTCATCGGATAGAATGGCTCCACCAAAAAAACCTGTTAAGTTTTGCACCGATATTTCAATCTTTTTGATTAGAGCTAAAAACGCGATTTGTAAGCCCACAAGTACTATGGTAAAATTAATAATTGGTCGACCAAAATGGAGAACTTTTCGCTCGTAATCTTCCACCAACCATCTTTTAATCATAAGGATTTCACAAGGGTAAATGAGAAAAATAGTACTTGGCTGATACCAAAATATTACCACTTCTGGTAAAATCTGGGTCCCCCTGGGACGAGGCCTATTAGCGATCGACCAGGACCTTTAATATATTTTGTAATTGTTTTCCATAATGATTAGATTCCTAAAATTACATCCCGCTTCTTGGTTAGAAGATATGTAGAGAACAGGGTTGAACTGAACGCCTACAAAGATACAACATCACTGCTTCTTCCCATCTACCCATTAGCTCGTTGCTAGAAGCATCGACTAGTAACCGAGATCCCAGGTTCAATTCTGGATGGTCAGTGATTTTTCAGCTGACTTCATTTTATGTTGTGGTGTGGTAGAAGTTTAAGAATGCCCCTTCATGGTTAAAATTTCATTTAAAATCAAGTCTGGTAATATTCCAGAAAGTCTTGTTGTATCTCTCAACTAACCTTCAAATTTGCATGGAAGAGAAGATTACAGTGCCCCTGCCCCGATTTGGTCCCCGGTATCCAGATTGACCACAGTCCCCCACAACTTATCCTACATTGCAGTTCATCCCAAATTATAATTACATTTGGGCAGGTCAAGTTACCTTTACGAGATGAAAAATATCAGGGGTGTGGGTACTTTTTTCCAATTAACCGCTGCAAAACAATATTGAATTCTTTATTCTAAATTGGCAACAGTACTTGTAACACACACACAGCATGCACTCAACAAGAATGCGTGCGTAGCACGCACACCTAACGAATAACCAATCGAGCACTGTTTTTCATCATCCCATCTGAATAGGCATAACCTGTTTGAGAAGCTAACGATTATGCACAACTCACTCTATTGGTAAGTCTACGGCTACCACGCCGGGCTACAATGGCTAATTGCAATCACCTGAAGGGACATAAGCTTTTTTACAGCTTGTGACGCACACATCAGGTAATATTGCATGGGCAATGGCCGGTTAATGAACAGCAATTACCGGAGAATTGACAACCAGTGATTAGGTACAGAAATCATTTTCCCTACACTCTGAATTGAAACACCATGCTATTAGGCCAAGATTTCGTTTTAACGTGGAAATTTCTGGTGACCAGCTGAAAATGTTTGGATTGGTGCAGAAATGTGTCTAGAATAGACTAACAACCCCCTAAAATCCTCTTTGAGCTTTTTTCAAAATAAGGGGGCAAAGTTTGTACGGGGTAAAATTTTAAATTATTAATAAGTTTAGAATTGTCCTTCAATGTTTTCCAAACATTTTTTCATGTCCCAAGATCAATAAAATATAGTTTGCCCTAGCTACAACCTGTAGTTTAATTACTACAGACCTAAATCATTCACGGTCATCCTGTGTAAATATTTCAAAATGGATCCAATTTCATTGAAACCAGATTCAAATTGCTCGTAGAGTCATATTAAACAGAAAATGTTCATTCAAATCACCACATGGATTCATATTGACATATAGAGCAGAAGTAGTGACCCCCATAGAGCCTATAGAACCCTCACACTTGGCCCTCTGTAGCTTTTCAAGTATGACCATCACCTGTTTTTAAATATTCATTTGTGTTCATGTACAACTAGATGAAGACTTTGACACATCTTTCAGAGAAATCCGACCATCTGAAAATTACCCCCAGGATGACCTTGAGCCTTTTTTACCATATAGATATTAAACTACAAGCCAAATAGGGCAAACTATACCTTTTTAATCTTGGACATACAAAAATGTTTTACACATTTAAGGACATTGAAATATTTCGTATTTTACCCCTTAACACTTTGCCCCCTTAGTTCTGAAAATGCACAAGAGATTTTTGGGACTTTTAGTATATTATTTCGAGACACATTTCTGCAGCCAATTCTGACATGTGCCAGCTTGTTCCCAGAAAATGTCCACCTTCCATTGTTATTTTATTAATAAACCAAAGTCTTGGCCTATAGTGTCCGTCCCATATCAAATGGAACCTAACCAATTCCTTTTATTAGCTGTATCCTATCATATTTAATCAATAATATATTTTCCTTTTAACAAAAATCTCGGCATAGAATCCCACCTTCTTACTTACATTTTTTTTTGTAACACAGTTTAACAAGGGGGTTACTATAACCCCACGAATGTGTTAAAACAATCCATGTTATGATTTTGATAGCAGTAGATAGCATAATGGTCCTCCTCTTCTATTGATACCAAAATAAAGTATAACTTAGATTGTGGGTTACAATAGTCATCAGTTCTGCAAGTCAAACAAAATTGTCATTTTCCACTAAAAATATTGAAATGCAAATTTGCTCTAAAAAAAAGGTAGAATCTCAGAATTTTGTGTGGTTTCCCTCTAACCAATGGCTTTGGACCTGTTTTACATACACCTTTTAGAGGCCATACTGTGCAGAATATTTCAAAAATAACCATAAATTATTTCTTGGGTGGCAACCTTGACGAACTTTGACGGCATAACACAAACCCCGTGAAGGTGCTCCCTTCACCGTTTTGCTAAAATGGATGGATGAAAAAACAGTTACCTGGGAGCTTTTATACATAAACTTTTGGCATTTTAGTGCACTGGAAAAAGGTACTGGGGTGTAACCCACCCCCCCCCGCCTTAAAACAATATTTAAAGGTGCCCCACCCATTACAACCTAATTTTCTGTTTCATAAGAAACGGCAATCACCCACAAGCTTAATTTCTAACTTCATTTGGCTAGAACAGTAATTGCATCTTTTCCAATAGTCCATAGAATACTGTAAATATGTCTGGTAACCGTGCACAGATAAGAAAAGAAGTTCGGCCAAAATATCTTGTAGATGAGATAAAAAAAAGCAAGTGTAATGGTGAGTGCTTGGGGTACAGGCTGAAATGGGTAGTTCCCCATTAATGAGTGCAAGAAAGTTGCAAGTGCATAGCTGCCATGGGATATCATCGTGTGGCTGCTATGTATTATATAAATCATTTATCTTTCCTTGAGTCATTGGCTCTTGAACTAGTTCTTCAGGCAACGTGTCACCTGAAGAACCATTTGAAGATCCCACTGACCAAAGACTTGGCATAATCGTATTTTTGTGAGAATTTCTGACAATGGCAGCTATTGTACTTACACCTTCATGTACTCACATAGGAAGTGTCCTTCAGGCCTTAACTTTCTAGGATGTGGTAATGTCATAAAGTCGCAAGTCAACACAATTGGTCATTTTCCACAGAAAATAAGTAAAATCAAATTTGCGCTAAAAAAAATTGAGAATATCAGAATTTTGTGTGGTTTTCACCTCTAAACAATGGCTATTGACACTGTTTTACATACACGTTTTAGAGCCATACTGTGGCAGAATATTTTCAAAAATAAACCATAAATTATTCCTTGGGTGGCAACCACTAACTTGACGGCATACACCACCCTGTGAAGGTGCTCCTTCACCTTTTTGTGCTAAAATTTGGATATATGAAAAACATTACCTGGGAGCTTTTTACGATAGCTTTTGGCGTTTTAACGCACTGGAAGAAAGTTTACTGGGGGGGTAACCCCCCCCCCCCCCATAAAACATAATTTAAGGTTCCCCACCCAATTACAAACATATTTTCTGTTTCATAAGAAAGCAATCACCCACAAAGCTTAATTTCTAAACTTCCCTTTGGCTAAACTAGTAATTGCATCTATTACAATAGTCCATAGATACTGTCAATTGTTTCTGGTAACCGTGAACAGAATAGAAAGAAATTCGCCAAAATCATCTTGTAGATGAATAAAAAAAAGCAAGTGTCTAATGGTGAGTGCTGGGGTACAGGCTGAATGGGTAGTTCCCCTTTAATGAGTGCAAGAAAGTTGAAAGTGCAATAGCTGCCATGTGATACATCGGTGTGCTGCTATGTATTAGTATAAATCAATTTATCTTTTCTTTTGTCAGTGGCTCTTGAAATAGTTCTTCAGGCAACTGTGTCACCTGAAGAACCATTTGAAGATCCACTCACCAAAGACTTGGCATAATAGTATGTTTGATGAGAATTTCTGACAAATGGCAGCTATTGTACTTACAACTTTCATGCACTCACATGAGGAAGTGTCCTTCAGGCATTAGACTTCTAGAGATGTGGTTCTCTCAAATCAAATTCAGCTGCCATCCTTGCAGCTACAATGTCCACATTTCTTGTAAACTTGCTGCAAATTAATCATGGTTTGACACTGATTTATTTGACGTTAAGGATTATTGAACACAAGAAAGATCATCATCCATCAACCACATTAAAATGTCCGGTAAAATAATGCATCAGGCTTGTGGCCTACTAGTTTCAAAAATATTGCACAGTATAAATAATATTTTAATGCAATTTAGTTTTATTATATTATGACCAATTTATTTTCTCAATTTTTGGTGACAAATTTATTTTCTTGGATTATGGATCTGGACCTGTTCAAATCTTGTTTTAAAGGCACTATCATTGACTTGCCAAATGAGAAAATAAAAAAAAATCATTAAAAATATCAGATTTTTGCATGTCTGTAACAGGTATAGTCTAATATACCCTGCAAGCGATAAGACTGAAAGCTAACTAATGATGACAAAATCAGATATTTTACTCATTACTGTCCATACAGACACTTGCTGCAACACGTAATTGAATGGAGATTCATATCTTTGACAACTGCTGTTTCTTCCCTTTTTTGTCATTTTTTATTTAAAAAAAAAGAACTGATGTGAATTCTACAGACTGAGGCTTCACTGTTAGACTACTCCTGCAAATTTCAAATACCATATTTTGACTCTTTTGCATGGATCATTGATTCTGCCTTTAATCATTCAATATATTCAGCAAAAATGACTAAGATGATAAGATCCATACAGTAAAAAGCAAATATATGATATGCTTAGACCACCATTAGACAACCCTGTACCCTGGTTTTGGGTACATGTGATAGCCAGAACATACAATATCAGTTCATATTAATACAGGTGCATGTACAACTCAAAGAACTTGGTCCCTGGTGGATGAGGATATTGCAGCTCAAGAGTCAAGCCAGAGTGCTCCAGGTGCTATCCAGCAGTGAGGGTCCAAAAAGGTCAGGATAAGAATTTCTTGTAAGAGGTCACCAGATATGAATAATTTGCCTCTAAAATCCTAGATTTCCATCCTTTCCACCCCAAATCATTACAAGCAGATTTTGGTCAAATAGGGCAGTGAACTCCCTCTCTCTCTCTCTCTCTCTGCTGATATCACCACCTCATCTGAAAAGCAACGAACAAAATCTCTACAATAGGTTGCCATTAGATTAAAATACTGAAAAGCCAACTGATTTTTAAAAAAGTCACTGATTTTTAAAAATAGTAAATCGTCCATAGTTTTCACTTGACCTTTTCCACAAAGCTTTCTTTACTGAATGCTGCAGGACAGGTTTTTTTTCATATCATGAATTTTTCACCAATTTGCAGTGAACTTCTCTTCTTGCAGGCAGTAATTTGTTTTTGTTTGTCTGTTTAATTATATTTTTGCTAGTTCAGAAATTGCAATATGGACACCAGGAAACTGCTTGCAGTAACAGATTGTGGGACAATTATGTTTGTGAAGCCGAGTTCCACACAATTCATAAAACTTCTTGCACCAGGATTAAAATGCGTTTTATACTGTCAATAACACACACCTGGACAGATAACATATGTATGAAATGCGATGAGGCAGGTATTTTTATATTTCTTAGAATGTGGAAGGGGAAAAGCTAAAAATACATTACACATTTGTGAAATGGAAAGCTAGTTGAATCTAGGCTGTGAAATTATCAGGTACTTCTCCTTGCAATTATATATATATTATTATAACAGAATAAACCCTAATCGGTTCTGTATTGACTAGTTGTTCAGATATCAAAAAATTTATTTTTTTTCTCAAAACTATTATAGGGACATACTGCATTCGCACATGTTAAAGGTATATGGGGACAGGGCTTGCGATAGCTGGTATTGCATATCAGTTTGCTACACATTTTCTGCCATTTGCTAGATGCAATTTTAAGATTGTGTAGCAATTTTTCCCTATACGTTAGCTCTATCAACATGATCAAACAAAATCCGCTCCAGTGGGTCATTTTTGTATGAGAAATCCTTAGACATGGGTTATTTTTTCATGAAAAATACCGAGCATCGGGGTACTTGAACACTAGTGTCGCTTGCTGTCGCGGTTTGCGAATGATAGGTCTCATATGACCTTTGTCCTTGATATGTGACCTTTGACCTAAAATAAATGAGAGTTTCCATGTAATATCCATAAACCAACTTGACCTCACATGACCTTTGACCTTGGTATGTGATCTTTGACCTTGTCAACAAATGTACCTAAGACACAAGTTTGGTTGAAATCCATCAAAGTATGCAGATATTGCAGGCAAATAAGTCAAAATTTTGAAAAAATGGGTACATATTTGAAGCAAAATTGTATACATATTATGCTACACTCTTTTTTTGCATTCCTTTACACATCACATTGCACTCTTCTGCATTGTCCTTTATTATGCTCTTTATTGTATACATATTACACTGCACTTTTTTCTTTTTGCACTGTCCTTCATTGCACTCTTTTGCACTGTCCTTTATTTAGAGAATAAAGGTATGATTTTGGGAACCGGTACTCTCTTTACGACGAATTGAACCCAAGGCGATACCATTATTTTAAGTGGAAGAACGAGGCAGGAGGCCGAGTTCTTCCACGCAAAAATAATGGTGTCAACGGGTTCAAATCGTCGTAAAGAGAGTACCGGTTCCCAAAATCATACCTTTATTCTCATTCTTAAACAGCAATTATCATTTAAGGTTATCTTTAACCCAATTTCGGGATACTTTACAGCTTAAATACAACAAGAAAGGACTGCCATCACCCAGTGAAAACAATCGAACAACCCGCTGAACGCAACGATCATACGCAACGAGACGCAACTTTGGCAGGCGCGCACGAAAGTAGCAAAACGCGGTATGACGCGAGCGCTTCAACCTAAAAATAACTTCAATACACAGCGCGTACTACCTGGGTTCAATTAAACGAATTGAACCCGGGCATCAGCCAATGAAATTGCTTTCATTTTCACAGCTGTTTAAGAATATGCCCTTTATTGTATACATATTACACTGCACTCTTTTTTGCACTGTCCTTTATTGTATACATATTACACTGCACTCTTTGCATTGTCTTTTATTGTACCCATACTGCATTGCACTCTTTTTTGCACTGTCCTTTATTGTACACATATTCATAATTGGCACAGCACTCTCATTACATCAACAAAATCAAGAATATTGGTAAACATAAGCAAGGGAAACAGCCACTGACTGGTCATCATCAAAACCACCATGCACAAACACACACACTGAATGACTGACTAGAATATTAAGTAGCATCACTAATCAGACCACAGGACAGGGAAGTAAGCCTCATCAAATTCGGAACAGATCCCGCCAAGGCCATTTCCCTGTCTCCTTTTGAATGTGCTCCCGCCATACCAAGATCTAAATATCGGGTCAACATAAGCCATCTACTTCTAAGGTCAGTTTTTGTGGAACATCCAAGTCTGGATTTGTTGTGAAAGTACACTTTTACAGTCTTAAAGGGGCATTTCGTGATCCACAGCCTCGTCCCCCCGACTTCCCTAAAAAATATTGAGATTTTTATATCATCTGAACTGTTACCCTTAGTAATCCATGTGTGCCCAATCTTACATGCAAATTCGGTCTTATCTGTTAGAAATTCCCAATTTTGTATTTTCTGTCCGTAAACGGACAGAAATTACAGCACAGTGGTCTATGGGACCGTGGGAAATGAGCAATTGTTCATAACACAAAACCGCAAGATCGGGATCAACTCAAATTTTGAGAATAAGCTTTTTTTTCCTCAAGGATATCTAGTGATAATTACTAAAAAACAGAAGATGCTGAAATCATGAAATACACTTTTAACAGAAATTTCATGATTTTGTACCTTATCCCCTCCCCCAAATTACCTACCAGAGCAGTGGAGATAAGGCCTGGAAAAAAATGAAAATTGTTATGCCTTGCCTACCTTAATTCTGAAAAAAATACCCAAAAAATACTGACCACTTATTTTTGATTTTCAGATAAAGGTTCTCTCCCCTAGCCTATTTTTTCCATTTAATTTATTCAAGCTAAAATGTACAAATATGAATGCAACTGACATTTCTGAACAATTAAGCCCATAGAGCTTAAAATATAAGTCATGCTATGCACGCTTCTCATAGTCTCACTGTTTATAATATATTAATGTTTTAAAAAATGTTTTTAAAAAGCTAACCAACATACCCTTATTTTTCTAGCCTATTATGCCAATGTTTTGTATGCCTTACCAGCATAATTGCATATTTGAGCTTCTCTGATAGACATTAAGAAATTAATTTGACAATAAACATATAAACATCTGCTCAAATTATCAGGAAAATGCATCATTAAAACCAATTGATATATTCTCCACGATGATCCATACCCAAAACAGAGAGCAAATTACAACACAATATTTATGCAAATTTCACCCCACCTCGCACTACAAGCCAATTTGATTGGCTAAATTACATCATACAACCCTTTGAATTACCATTCTTATTCAGTACTGGCATCCACTACTGAAAATATTAGACTGCACATCCAATATGAATATTACATAGGCAAACAACATATCCTATCTTTTAATCTATAAATAAGTGACATGGTTAGAAAAACTTAAAGGTACATGCAGATATATAGGTCGCCTGATTGGTTACTCGGAGGGTTGTATCATGTTATATTTCACACAATGAGCCCAATTCAGAGGGACCACTGTAAGAAAGTGGTACTCCTCAGAGGGTCAAAGTATTATTTGAAATGCTCATTTGAAACCAGATCCATCATTAATAGTGACCTTTACAGTAATTTCGCTCCTTTAACATAAAGCTGACCATCCTGCCTTTATACATCTTCTATTAATAACTCCCCCTATCATGGACATCTTGCATTTCAGCTACTAGCACATTAAGGCCTTGCTTGCCACTGACACTGGATCTCCTTTAAAATCAAACAAATCAACCTTTAAAATGGATTCAATGAATAACATAGAATCACTAAAAACCTAACGACCCAATGACTAGAAAATTTACGTCCCTTCCATGCCGATTCTAAACATGGTCACAAAATTTTATGATCAAGACAATTTCAAACAAAAACTTTGAGAAATTTCAAGAGGTTTTGACAATCGACATCCAGTACGGAAGGCGTTAAGGATATGAGCATTCTGCCATCACCGCCTTTGTCCAATTGCATCTGTCCAGTTGGTTTTGCAATCAGATGTGAACGGGCTAAAATGCCACATCCGCTCGAATTTCCCAGTCCTCCTCTTGCAAAAATCATTGCCATATGAGAGGGGTGAGAGTGCATAAACCCAAGTCATGGCTGGTTCCTCCCGCAGGGTTGCCTAACGCTATTTTGATTTTCACATTTTTTTACACATACACATACCTGGTGTTGTTCTCCTACTTCTGAGAGTTTTTCTTTGTGATTTTTAAATTCCAGATACAGTGGAATATGGAATATGGAATACCGACCAGGAAGGGGGGGAGGGGCTATAGTTACCCCCTCTGACACAAAAAAGTGGGACAAAATGTAGAATTTTGACCAATTTTAGCCTAAATTTGGGCAAAATTGAAGTAAATTCGGCGTTTTTTTGTGCACTACGCGTGCATTTCTTCAAGTTCAGACTTAATTGCAGCAAATCACCGGGGCGACTTACGAATTTTGCCCCCTCTGGCGGGACGACTTGGAAATTTTGCCACCTCTGGATCGATTGCCTTGGTGCGCTACTGTCCAGGTATAATGTAGGCCCTACACTTCTTTGAAATGCAGGCACTTAAAATCATAGGCTATTTTGGTTTATAACTACATCTTATGGGCCTTGAACGTCCCTCCATTTCAAAGATCTAATTAGACCATGACCATGCAAAGACAAAATACAGTGGTTAGCTTCTAAATGCAATCAACTTCAAAATACCAATTTTTTTACGTCAAGTTTAAAAAACATAATGGGTAATACTAAACTATACCGACTAAACCAGGATTTATCTTGATATTTCCAATGGGAGAAAAAAATTCTTGGTAAAACCAGAAGTGCCCCAGAAAGCAAAATTTAAGGTTTAATTTATTGATTACAGAATTCTGAAAGAAGAATTGAACTTAATTTTGATTTAAACGTAATTTAATCAACTTACAGGGCCACATTTCAAATGGGGGTTTCCAGAAATTGATGGGACTCAAGTTGGATGGGCTGACCGAAACTTTGGTCATCTATTTTTCGAAGTCCCTGCTTCCTCATGTCAAATTTCAAGATAAAGGTCAATTTCCTACATCATAATCCTAATTGTAATATGATGTGTTGGATGTCAATCAACTTGAAATTTTGTTCTTCTATATAATTAAATTACACATTGTAAATGTTACACTTAGCTGAAAATCTCTTGAATATTATCTAATTTGCTTCTGAGATATGACTAGATTCAGTGTTGCTCAAACAACAGAAACAGTTTTTAGTTTGGCTTAAGGAGTTGGACAATAGGGTTCTTTTGAGTATATCTTCTTGGATACCTATTTTAAGAAAACTAAGGGTAGCACTGATATAAAAACACACATTACAACATGAGACAAGACTTCTTTAAAACTGCAGGGGCAAACAATATGACCAAAACACAAATTATAAAGGCTATGCAGTCTTCTGAACACCTTTTTGATGCTTCAATCCTGACTACACTTTAGTTAGAATGCCCTCTGTCACAAGAACTTTTGATATTATCTCCGAAACATTCAAAATAATCAAAATATGGATCACAATGCAACAATTACATTTTGATATTTCTTCACCAATGGTCCTTATTTCTCCTAACATCTTTGACTGCATTCCTGCTAAGTTTTCATTTTGACTGACCAGAGCTTCCCTTCCTATATGTAACACAGAGGAGCATCCCCATTTCCTGAAAATCCCCAAAATTTGAACCGACGGCAAGGTCAAATTTTAACATAGCATCTGGTGAAGGCTTCAGGGAACGTTTCATATGAGATTTTTGGATACAAGACCCTTTCGCTAAAATAAATTGGTACTTAAAACTTGGTTTTTTTATACAGTTCTCCCTTAAAAAAGTAAAAAGTAAAACAAAAACCGTTTTTTTTTTACATTTCTGGATTTGTTTTTATTCATGGCCAGAAATCCAGAAGTTTCCAGAAATGTTACATCTCTGTTCCTTCCCAAATGCCATAATTATATCCCAGAGGCGTAACCAGACATTGTAAATAGGGGGGGCAGAAGTGGTGCCGAGGCATTTCCTGAGGGGGGGAATTTGGGTCCTTCTCCATAGACTCTGTACAAATGGTCACTTCATTTGGGGGCTTATGTTGGGAGGTGTGGGGGGGGGGGGCAAGGGTTCTGAGTGGGGCCACTCACCCCAACCCCCCTATATTTCAGTCCTTATTTCGCCATAAATCCTAGTATGCATTCCTGCTAACTTTTCATTTACAAATTTCTTTGCAACTGACCAAGAGCTTCCTCCTCCAATTGCGTATCTTCATGGCCATATGCCAGTCCCGTGGCAACATAGCCGGAAGCACTTCCAGGACCTGTACCTAATCAACACTTCAAGATTAAGCCGGCATTACAGCACCTTTTATAGCTACTTCCCTCTGGTAATTTTATCTTAATTCATTGCATGGTTCAGATGCAGAGAGACTATTTTAAACCAACCCACAATTGCAATGCGGATTTGAAAGTCCCCCCACATTGGAGATCATATGGCCCCATGCAAACCACACTTATTCTCAATACAGATAACCCAGACTTGTGTGTTCTTTAGTGAAGGAAATAGTACTCTAATAAATGTAAACGAGTGTGAAAATTTCACTCCCCAAAAGAGTTAAATCTTTTAAACCACCCCCAAAATGAGTGGTTTGCTACTTTTTTAAAAAGAGGCAAATTCCCACTCAAAAAGAGTGAACATAACTCCAATAAGAGTGATTTCCACTCGTTTTCGTATAGTCCTTCTTTTCACTCCTCAAAAGTGTTGTCCTTTCTCGTTTTAACTCCTCAAGTGGAATGAAACAACTCCCACTCTTTTTGGAGTGGTGATTTTTTTTACTCTTTCTGAGTGGAAATTCACTCTTTTTAGTACAAATCACTCATTTTGGAGTGGTTTACAAGAGTTTTACTCTTTTGGGGAGAGTGAAATTTTCACTCATTTACATGAAAGAGAAGTAGTAGTAGCTACTTAAAACAAGGGATGATTTCTGGAGAATATCACAAAAACAATAATATTTGTTTGATTTTTGCTATCTCTAGAATAAAGTTTATGCCAACTCTTGAATTTTAGTCCAAAAAAAGTGAAGACAATATTGCTGCTTTATTTAAAACGATTAAGGAACAATTGACTTCTACGTGTAAAAAAGGTCATTTAATCAGGGATCCCTGATATTAGTATTTTTTGTCATGCGCAACAAAAAATCCTGGTGTGCTTCTCTATAGGACAACAGGCAAGTTCAAAACTTAAAGGGACAAGCAGTGATTTGCTAATCCGAAACATCGAAAAAATCATCAAAATTCATATTTTTGTATTTTGTTACTGGCATGGATGTGTGAACATAACATGCAAATGGTTGGCTTGAAATCTGTGTATTAAAGACAAGGCAGTACTTTTTATTTGATTCTTTAATTTCTATAGTGTGTAACAAAATTCTGACTTGATATCAAAAAAGCCTTTCCCAGTGAATATCCCAGATTTTAGGTGTGATATTGTGCACCATTATCAATACAGTTTGACCACAAGCACAAACATTATTGATCTTTGTTTATTTTGTACTGGTGTAAATCACAATCACCTGTTTTGTGTAGATTTGAGGCGCCATTGTTGTATGTCTATTTGAGGGAGACGGTATGACAAATTGCCTCAAATACTTCAGGGCTATTCCATGTCAACACTCGAGATGTGCACCGCAGCATGTCATGGATTTTTTTCTTTTTTGGTGTGATGATAGATATTGATGAGAAATGAAAATCCCGAAATTTTGAGCTTCATACTGCCCTTCGTTTTCCCACAGGAGTATTCAGAAATTTAGGGGGGGTCACCATCAAAAATGCTGTGCGATGCGAAAGACAATTTTGAGAGGGCCATAAACTTCTAAGGGAACCCTCCCTAACTTTGAAAATCACTGTCTGGGGAATTTTTATGGTGTAGAATTCAAATCTGGCATCAAAAATGTGATAGCCCCTTGACTTTTAAAGTTATTTGGGTGTAAAAATGCAATTATCTTTCATCTGGGACCCAGGGTTCGGGGGGTCAGAACTCCGTTAACAATATTTAATGTCCATTTTCTTGTTAATGAGAGCACACTGCAGGACTTTCTACCCAGGTATATATAATAAGCAATGAAAGGAGCCTCCCTTTGGTGAGTAATAAGTGAGTTACAGCCTATTGAAAAATCCTAATTTGCTTTTGACATATATTGGCCCCCCTGAAAATCAAAGTTGACATGCGACATCACCCCTCTACTTCATATATGTTGAAGCAATACATCATCAAAGACATATTCTTGAAAGAACCAGCTGGTGTCTTGATGTCTTCATCGTTTTCAGACACAAGAAACTTTTGGTGATATCCCCATAGAAAGTATATGGTGATATACACTGTGCATGTATAATGACCTCTGGGTCATGTATACCTTTGTGTGGTAACTTTGAGTGTGTATTTTGTTGTGAAAAAAATTAAGACACCAAGCTTGTTCTTTCAAGGAAAGTTGTTAATGATATATCTTCAACAATCTGAAGTAGAGGGGTGTGTCGAATGCCAACATTGGTTTTCAGGGGTTGTCAAAATGTGTGAAAAAAGACAATTACCATTTCAAGGGCTTGTACTCCCACTTATACCTTTTAAATGTGTTCATAAATGTTTGGTTAAAGTTGTACTATGTAACTTGATTGACAAAAAAAGATGGGACCAATAAAAATTTTCTTACTTTTTGGAGTTTATTGACCCCCCTAGACTGGCCCCGAATGAACAAAGGCGCCCATATTTAGGCCTCATTAACTCTCAGAGTAAACACGCTAGGAAATTCTGATGCCCAGATTTGAATCTAACACCAAATATTACCCTTTGGTAGCGATATTTCAAAGTTGTGGTATGGGCTCCATTACAAATCGTGACCTCTCAACATGTCTTTCACATGGGCGGCACTTTTGATGGTGCCCCCCCTAATTTTCCAATTGCTCTAGTCTCTATACCAACACACTTAAAGCGAAAAAAATCCCAGGAGTGATTGCTGCGGTGGCACCCCATTTCGAATGTTGACATGGAATGGGCCTTTCATTTTTTTGAGATTTGGTGTGTGTTTTCAACATTAAAGCAGTTACACACACTTAATCCCTGATTTACACAAGTTAATAAATTGCATTTTCCACTTTTTTGATTCTCTCGCATTTATCGCCATCCCTGTCATTCTTGCGTTTTCTCTTTACCTGTTTGTCAAATGTTATGAAAGGTTATGCTACAAAAAAAAAAACAAAAAAACCCCCAAAAAAAAAAAAAAATTCAAGTTCAAATGTAAAGAAATCTGTATCCTCGAAAATATCTTTTGTGTTCCTTTATGGAATTTTGACAATCTTCAATTGGTCTGTGGATCTTAGATTGTTACACTCTTTATATGCCCAAAAGTACAGTAAGGGTTACCATAAGCAATGCATTGTGGGGTTCATTGGTACAACCCTTCTACGTAGATTGCATGATGTAAGGGTTTTAAGAAAATTGCCATTCCCCAATGCAGTTAGTTAAAAACCAGCATGGATACATTTATAATCAGTAAGGTTTGTCAAAGCATCATGGTGAAGATATAACCGGTCCCTTGAGTTGAGGTGCAATTTATTATGTGATGTTGCTATACTATCTTAGCAAACTTCCAGGATAGGTGGTCTTAACTCCAGGGAATTTACATCATTTGCCATGTTTGTTCAATGGACTTCTTTCTTCTTAAACACAACCTTCGGAGAGGTCAGAGGACGAATGGAGTCAACATTTCAAAAGGATTTTAATTATGTGGAAAAGTATCACAAACATTGGTGCTTTGAGCAAGATTTTGAAACATGATACAAGTAGATTATGTTTAGTTAAAGGTTAGAGGGCAATGCACTTTTGAGTTAAATGTTCAGATTGGGTTGAAATTAATCTAAAATCCCCCCCCCCCAACTTGCACAAATCTTTGAGGATGTGTGAACTACAGCTCTACGGTTTAAAGGACGACACATGGTTTTTGATCTCAAAACCATAGGACTGCCTTTTTTGCAAGCATTACTGATATTACAGTATGATTGTGACTAAGTGACATTTAAGTTCATACACAGCATACAATAGGAACATGTGACAGAAACTTAGGAGGAGCATTTGACAAAAACTAAGCATGTGCACAAAATCATGACAATTGAAAGGGCATATCAAGCCCTATCACTCTAAAATCATTTTGTATAAGGCCCGACTCAGAGAATTTCCTGCGAGGGCGCCCTCAATTCCAAAAAAAATTGTGTTGTTTGCATGTTCATAATGCTGTCCATATACTAATCACGGTTTGCTGTGAAATTGCTAAGCTTAAATCGAATTCCTTCATTATGAAAATCACAACTTTGTTATAAAATTCCGGATCCGGAATTTTTGTTATTACACTGTATCTATGGGACGTCAAGACTACACATAAATGTTTACTGCATCAAAACGAAAAATCCGATTATCTCAAATTTGGAAATTGTGCATTTTAGCGTTACATCTTTAGTTTCTAGTTGAACTTATGTTTTTTTTTTTTTTTTTCCCCATTTTTTTTTTTTTATTACACAAAAAAAATAAATATTATTCGAAATCTCTGTGAGTCAGACTTAATTGGGCAGACGGTAGGTATTTCTGCATTAACATGCATATATTTCATTTTATTTCAAACATTTTTGAAACTCATTTAATATAGAGTTAAATTTCTCTCCAATTTTTAATGGTTAATCATTGCGTTATAAATGCAGGTAGTGTCTGGATGATTGGTTTTGTGTATTGACAAAATTCAATGACATGGAAGTTTAACTAGATTCTTCATCTCATAATGACACTTGGCACATTGTGGATTCATACAATATTAACTAGCAAATTGAACCAACATGCTCACATGCATTGACTTTTGTCAATGCATGTCAAAAAAATACTGCCAAGTAAAATTGCGACAATCCCCTGGCAAGATGCAGTCTGGAACAGGACTCAGAATGACCTTTTGACCTTGGTCATGACTTTGACACCATCCACATATGAGGGAATCCCTATTGCACAATAACCCTGTTGGTTTAAATCGGACTAAAAAAAACACCAAAAAATTTTTTTTCCGGGAAAGAGACACAAAAACGAAAAAACCTCAACCAAAACCTAACCAAACTGGACACACACCCCCCAAACACATTACATATACATAATAAAACAGACATGCGCACTCCTCGCAATATCACCTCTGACTTTTCAAGCAAGGGGAATAAAAAAGTGGTTGTTCAAAATAGAAAGGTAGGTTTCTGGGAGAAGAAACTACCAGTATTGAGTGTTTTCCAATTGAGTAAGGCCACCTCTTTTCAACATCCTAACTTCACACCTTCAAACCTCTTGGCATTCACAAATCTTTGCTTCTGTTACCAGGGGGGCGTATTAGGACATGCCAACCTAACAGCCAACAGAACGGCATCAACTTCCGCGGCGGACCCAAGTTGCTAGTCTTATTCAAGACTTTAACGTTTTAGGAAGGGCGCTTCTTAAGCATATCATATCGAACGGTCACACACCAGACTTGAATTAAGGCTAGGCCTGGTCACGAATATTTAAAGCTAAAATGACCGTTATTGGGAAATATTACACTATTTTGCAGCGGGGTTAATCCACTAAACCCCGACGGAATTTTGAAGTCAATAATTTTTTCCTAAATATCATGATATTACAAAGAATAAAAATATAAAAAGTAAAAAGGTTTTTTTTAAAACAAAAAAAAAAAAAAGGGGTGATTTGACAATGTCCACTGGGACCGAGGCTGCCGTATAGAATATGCACATAAGAATTCCTTAAATGACCGTTTGGAAATCCCCTATGCCAAACGAGGAGCATATCGTGTACGACCCCCACGGTCTGTTACTAAGTATCTTTCATAATGTAGGCTATACGACCACACCAGAGGGGACATCTCTCAAAGTGTTGGCTACACAGCCATAGTTTGCTGTATAGGGGAATCACCCCTCCTGCAATATAAACGTCTCTCTACCTTCCAGCAAAGACCGATACACATGCATTCTCCTGCTGTGGAGAGAGGCAAGGGGAAGGTGCCTTGCAGGGACACAACAACACTTGACTCTGAAAGGGTTTTGAACTCATGACCTTATCATTCTGAGTCCACACCAATCACTACACCACTGTGCTTCTGTTCCTATCATTCCTAAAGTGGCACAATATTTTGGCATTGCATAATTAAGATGGGGGCCAACCACATACCTGTGGTTTAATCACATTTTCTTGAAATATGCAATGCTCTCATTACTTTCATAACCTTCCAAAAAGTGTACAGCACCATGACCTCATCATGTCCCTATCACCCTGCCACATTAAAAGTTCAATTGAACTCTTCGGTTTATCAGTATAGTGGAAAATTTACTATTTTTTTTTTCCACCCATCCTTCATCTGCATGAGCCCATGGCCCACCACACAACATTGTTGAGGGACCAAAAAGGACTACTTAACCTACTCTATTATCTGTATTCAACTTTAAAAAGACACTGGCACTTTGAAAATAGTGCACCCCTCCACAATTTTTCAAATTGATAATATTTTTGCATGGTTGTAAAGCTTTGATCACATTAGCCCTCAACTGAAATGTTTTGTAAGACCAAACCAGCGCCCCCTTATGTATAAACAGAACGATTTTTATCATAATGTCACCAGGCGACTTTATACAGAAAATACACAAATCCGACGGGCGACTATGATCGCCCCTACGCTTGGTCGGCGCACTCCCATCCGCCATGACTGGGGGGCATCTTTTGCATTCTCATTAATAACACACACCCCGCGTTTACGTCTACTGTTACCACAAAGTAGCGATAATTTGATCAGTTCTGACGGCAAAAATCAAACATATTTCACACTGTTTATCCATTTGTATATCATAATGGGCGGCTCAGGAAAAAATGTAAATTTCTTGCTGCACAAATATCGATAAAATTCAAAATGGAAACGAACTGCGTGTGAAATTCACACGCCAATGACACCATCAGACTTGAATGTTGCATCCGTACAAGATGCAAATCGGTTCCCAACGGAAAAAAACAGACGGAATCTGCCCAGCTTCTAATGAGTGGCATGAACTTGAATTTTACTTTGTTTATTATTTTCATTTCGTTTGGCTTTAAATACGATTGTTTTTTTTCATAAAATTCCATTTTAAAACATCACTACATGTACATAAAAACCAAAAACATCATCGTATCCATTCAGTCTAAATACCACATTGTAAATCGCTGGTCATTTTCACATCCGGCGTAGCACATTCCATGCACAACGAGACTAATGTTGTTCAGATCTCCGAAAAATCGATCACATGGGCACGGAAGCGTCCTTTCTAAAAACATCAACAACACCATCGGAAGATGTCACGTTTTCAGCAGAGCATACGATCGGTCCTTTGGGACTATTCATTTTTCACGTACAAACGGAATTATACTCAGCATTCTTTGTTTGATTTTTCTCACCGGCTGTTATTACCAATTTAACACGTATTCTAACCAAACTCATTGTTCTCAGTCACGCAAAGTGGGCGATAACCTTCATTTTATCAACCAGTAGAACAACTTGCCCTGGCATTCCAATTTAGGCCATCCTGACAATCATCCTTAACACAAATCCATAGGAATAAACGGGGAAATTTGTTAAAAATTGGGCGAAAAAGGAGGTTGTAAATTCGTATTATTTCGTTCGTTAACTCGTAAAAGGCAAATGCGGCGTGTGTGTACTTGTGTTTGTGGCCAGGATGCCCACCAGTAATACGGGCGACGAGAGGGTGTCCTTTCGACTGGCTTCCCCGTCGTGGATTCGTGTATGAGTATATGACGGAAATGCAATTTAAACCCAAAGCAAATATTCCAAAACCGATTCCCATGGCAGGAACCCTGTTTTATTAATTAAAAAAAAACCGGTCTGTGACCTTTGTGTTTTAATAATCAATGAGTACGAGTCTATGATATTCATGTAATAGACATATTTGTTGATTAAAGGTTATGGCAAACGTAAAGTTGGCCTACAAATTGCCTGAATGTCGTTTAGCCTCTTATTATGTCCCTATCTGTATTTTTTGTGTGTAAAATATATCTCTATTCTTTCGAAGGCCTAGACTATCATTTTGATAGCAAATATGAAGGAATTTCATATTTTGTGAAAATGTGCCAGTGCCACTTTAAGCTTTTCAGAACACATCTCAATCTGATTGGCTGTTATATGAAAAACCCCTTAATAACCATCAAATTGACCGGCAGTGCCCGAGAGATTATAACTCCACCTGGAGCCTTATATGGTCAAGGGAGAATCCTAACAGGGGATTAAGGGAAGAACAAATACCATCTTTCTGGAGCATGTTGGAGGAGAAAATCTTCAATCTGTCATTTCTTGGTTCTATGCCATTTGATGGTAATTCTTAACCACTTACAATGCCGGATGTCCCGGGTTCAATTCAATAATTGAACCAGGTAGTACGTGAGGTGTAATTTACATTATTTGGATGTTGAAGTGTTTGTGTTATCCCACGTTTGCTCATTTCGCACGTGCCTGCCACCGGTTAGTCTTATTGCTATGTTCGTTGCGTTCACGGGTTTCTATATTTTTCTAACTGGGTGGTGGCAGTCCTGTTCGTGTATTTTAAGAAGCCATAAGAATACACAAAATTGTGGTTAAAGATGACCTTAAATTATAAAACTCTAAGAATTTTATGAACCGGTACTCTCTTTACGATGAATTGAAACCAAGGCGATAATCTTATTTTGAGCTTTAGAACGAGGCCGGAGGCCGAGTTTGAATCAGCAGGTTTATCTATTCCCCTCTAATTCGAATCAGCAGGGTTTTTTTATTTCCTTTAGGGCCTCGAGGTTGCCAAACAACCTTCTCAGCCCAGTCTCTATCAATGTTGAGTTCATCATCATCTTCAGAGTAACGCATGCCATACCCCTTCATGGCTCGGACACAGTATAGCTATCATCCATTGGCCACTACCTCTTATTGCATAAGCTGACCGTGATCATGAAGTAACACAACAAACTTTAAATAGGCACTGGCACTCATTTCCTTAGCCTACCTGGCAGACAGTCAGAAGTCACCATGCACTGTGGGGAGTTGAGTTACAAAGCGAGTTACCAAGGGAGTTATGCAAACGTTTGCAAAGAATTGCAACTTAAAAGAAAACAGAATGGCACTGATGAAATCCAGCTGTTTGGTCACAATGGAACTTAAAGGTGCAACGAGAGATTTCACATTATCAGGTGTCCCTTCAAAAATCAAAAGTACTGATTTTTGCCCTGATGTAAAGCTTTCCATCAAAAATATCCCCATCTGAAAGGATTAAGCTGAGAAATGTTTCTTTGGTACAAAAATTGTGAAATTTCTAATTTTGTATAGGAGCAAATACGAAATTCAGCCTATGTTTTGCATTGAAATATAAGCAAATCCAAATCACCCTTTTTCTCTCTTTTAAGACATTTCTGTAGCCAAATACAAGGTAAGAACTCTATGGAGTGTCTAATCTATAAGAAATTACCATTATGACACAATATTTGGGTGTCTCAAAATCTCTTGTTGCACCTTTAAAGGCTGACTCAGAGATTTCCCGATGAGGGCGCACTCAATTTCCAAACAAATCATGTTTTTTGCATATACATAATGCTTGTCCATATACTAATCACTGTGTGAAATAACTAAGCTCAAATCGAAGTCCTTCAAATAGAAAATCACAACTTTGTTATAAAATTCCGGATCCGGAATTTTTCTTAGACACGGTATTCTATGGCACTGATATACTGTGCATAAATGCTTACTGCACGAAAACGAAAAATCCGATTCATCTCTAACTTTGGAATTAGGCTTTTTAGGTGACTATCTTTAGTTCTTGATCATTATTTTCAGTGATTACCACCCAGAAAAATTATATTTCGAAATTGCGTTGAATCAGCCTTTAAGCACCTTTTTTTTTAGTCAATCAGCGACATCACAAGAATGGTGGTAGGAGGGCTTTAGAGGTGTAAAGCTTAGCTATTTGGAAGCTGCATTTCAACTGGTTAATGAAATGAATATATCATACAGACAAACTATGTAACTTCAGTAATATTTGACTTCAACAACTTCTCCATATACTAATTTTCCCAAAACAAAGTTTCACAGGAATCTTTTAATCGCCTATCCAAAAATAACTTGCCCTTGCACTCATGAACAATCCACAACTCGCCAACATGCAACTTGCAACTTGCAACTCACTTAACATCCTACCTGGCCAAAAGCACACACACTGACTCGCTAACTTTTTTGGCAACCAGAAACTTCAACAACTTCTCCATATACTAATTTTCCCAAAACAAAGTTTCACAGGAATCTTTTAATCGCCTATCCAAAAATAACTTGCCCTTGCACTCATGAACAATCCACAACTCGCCAACATGCAACTTGCAACTCACTTAACATCCTACCTGGCCAAAAGCACACACACACACACTGACTCGCTAACTTTTTTGGCAACCAGAAACTTCAACAACTTCTCCATATACTAATTTTCCCAAAACAAAGTTTCACAGGAATCTTTTAATTGCCTAAACAAAAATAACTTGCCCTTGCACTCATGAACAATCCACAACTCGCCAACATGCAACTTGCAACTCACTTAACATCCTACCTGGCCAAAACCACACACACACACACTGACTCGCTAACTTTTTTGGCAACCAGAAACTGGAGGAAATCCACCACCCGATGGCGTGCGTCACTCGCATCACGTCACCCCTGCCAGTGAGGCTTTTCACTCCAGCCTGCCTTGGAGTGATTGCATTACAGCTAGGATCTACGATTACGCGGTTGAAAGCTGGTAATCTGGTCTGAAGGGGCTGAAACATGCCCGTCACAAGTTGCCCATACAGTATGTCTTAAAAACCCTCGCCCTCTGTCTTTGTATAGCATCTAACAAATTGAATAATCATGTTCCAATAGGACTTACATGTGTGTGTAATTATGAAGGCAGGAGCTGTCTAGTCATAGGACTGAAGGAGCAATACACGGTTGTCAAAGTTGGCTCTACAATTTGTCTTCAAGTTCACCCAATAGCAAAGTCTACATGTATGATTAGGGAGAGAGCTTTGGGTTAAGGAGTCAGCAAATGTGAACCACCTTGCCACAGAAGTTTGCACAATATTTTATTACACTGAATTTTGGAGGTGTGTGATGTGCATATTATAGGGCTGTTAAGATCCCCATTTCAGCATTGATGTTCAACCAAAATCTTTTCACCACCCAAAGACATCTTTTTTTGCAATTTACCACTGTCGCCCAAAGACCCCATTTTTTTAAAAGATTTAGTAAATTTGTCACTCAAAACCCCTATTTGGGGGCATTTAGCCGTCTCTCACACCAAAGACTTTTGCATGTCCTCTGTTACCGAATGCCTCTGGGTTCATATGCAATTCCCCCTTCTAACCTGATCATTATCTTCATCAAATAAATCCTTGGAGATTTTTATAATGGTTTCCATAATGTGTCTAACTTTGATTTACTTTTTTTTTTAAACTTTGCAAGATACAAATCTATATGCTATATCCATATCCCTCCCTACTCCCCCGTGAGGCGTCGTGCTTGCGGGTATGTGTGTGTCTCTCTCTCTCTCTCTCTCTCCCTGCTTGCCCAAACTGTAATAGTGAGGACTACCCACTAGGTATAAAAGGTAGTGAGAAAGAAACTCGAACCTGGGAATATCATGTTTTAATCATTAATAATCACTAAAGAGCCCCCTATTTCTATTTGAACTAATTGGCTCTTAATATGGTTTTCCAATCTTCAAAAAATTTTTCTTCTCATTGTGGGGACCTTACTTCTTTTAACCACCCCTATGTTGGGTCCTTAGGGGGGGGTATGGGTCCCCACCATTCATAAAGTCTTTCGAACCTCAACCCTATCCTCCTCTCGATCACCGTCTCTCAAACTGTGTTTAAAAATAAAGTATCGCGGGACTTTGTAGTGGGGACCACACTCACACATACTCACACACACACACACACACACACACACACACACACACACAACCTCACACACACACCACACACTCTCTCACTCTCTCACACTCACTCTCTCTCTCTCCTCCACTAAAAATACAGCCACACAAAATCAAACTCATAACATTTTTCCAAAGCAGCATGTAATTGCCTCCAATTGCAGCCAGTAACATCCAATGAGAAATCCAAACCGAAACACACAAACATGATTTTCACTTTTTGCTATGAGTCCTATAGCCTCATCCCCCGGCACAGGTCAGTAATGTCATTCACATGGTGTGCAAAAAAAATACACCGCCTGGTTTTTTGGGTATACTTTTATATAACTCAGAACCACTAGGTCTGTTCATTTAATCCTCTACAAGTATTCACACGGAACTGTGACCTCTGTGGATGAGGATATTGGGCATGGTAATCAATGAAAGGCAATTGGCGGCGTGCCACGGAGGCGCATTTTGCTCCAGCATTTGCCTACGGATTTCCTTGCTTCATAATCAGAACCTTATGTAACTATTTAGATTAACTTCTTGCATTTCCCCAGCACCATGATTCACTCTTAAAAATACCCGTTTCATTTCCGAAAACCACCGAGGGACTTAGCATTACGCCAAACAAAAGCTCACCAATGGGAATGATGGGTCCCGAAGTTTCAGTACTGGCAAAGACCCTTTTGGTGTTAGGCTCCTCGAAGTATCAACTCTTGAGTCAGAGTTCCAAAGGTCATCCCTTTGTCTTTTTTTTTGGTAGTATCTTGATTTGTTTTTTCTTGATTGAAAAATCCCGACAAAAGCTGGAATTTGTTGGAGAGAAGAGGAAACACTCAAAGCAATACCACATAACATGGCCCACAGGCCCTGTATTTATAATTACGCACGTTAATATTTCGGTACCTTTGGATGTTTTAATGACTAAAGCTCCCTCAAAGGGTTTAGTTGTAGAGATCTAGATATCTTGAAATAAAATCCTGTTACATTTTCGATTGGCCGGTTTCAACAGGTAAAGTTGATTTTTCATCAAGTTTATCATTTCTTGGGGTTTTTTGCTTAAAAAGTAAAATTGGTGACATTTTTAAGGCACATAATCGCATGTAAGAGCAAAATCAAAACCTGTTTCATCCTATTTCTCCTCCAGAAAAAAACTTGAACTTATGGAATGTGGAGGCAAGATGCTGTCCTCACTAAGCAGATCACTTATGTGTTAACCAGCTCTTTTTCTCTCATTATTGGTCACTTGCCCGATTTCCTCCTCTGTAGTTGGGAACTTGTCTCATCCCTCATCATGAATTTGTGAGATCACTCAGGCTGATCTTCATTCTTTCCCCATTCCCCTTCCCATGAATTCATTTCATCACCTTCTCTTCCCCTATTAAAAGGCCACTCAGAGATTTCCCGATGAGGGCGCCACTCAATTTTCAACAAATCTAAGTTTTTTGCATATACATAATGCTTTTGTCCATATACTAATCACTGTCTGAAAAACTAACTCAAATCGAAGTCCTTCATATAAAAATCACAACTTTGTTATAAAATTCCGGATCCAGAATTTTGTTATATATGGTATCCTATGGCACTAAATACTTTTCATAAATGTTCTCTGCATGAAAACGGAAAATCATATTCATCTTCTAACTTTGGAATTTAAGCATTTTAGGTGACTTCTTTAGTTTTCTATATGACTTTTTAATTATAAACCACAAAATAAATTATATTTCGAAATCCTTTAAAACTTTGTAGATGTGACCCAAAGATGTTTTATTTATAACTTAGATAGGCAGATTCTCCCTAAACAGCGTAACCAAAATTTGAGTGCCCAAAAGTATTCTTCTTCTTATTAAGCGTGTCCACAAGTCATGGTAATGGCTAGTGGCGGTGGTCAGGATTTACCCAGCTGAGTAAGCTGATCCGGGCCGTGTGGAATCCAGATACGACGCTCCCAACAGGCCCACTTTTTGAGACTGTGGCGGATTGGGAACTGTCAAGGATGTTTACAACCCTACTCTTAGATTCGACACTGACCTAACTTCGATTTACATGTACAGTTGTGACTCTCTGTACACGGGGACCAGCAGCTTAACGTCCCCTCCGCAGGATGTATACTTTCATGATTCATTTGCCCCCCCAATTCCAAGTGAACCAGAGGAGAGCGGTCATTCTGTATTTAATCAATAGCTCGTATACCGATTAAATCCAGATGAGCACCCTAATAAAAGTCCAGCACGTGCCCCCCGGCCGGATGCGACCCGGATTTTTGTTGGTAAATTTGCGCCACGCACAGGCAAGCACCCTAACCGCTAGGCCAACGCTCTCCCAAGTGTTAAATGAGCATACACACATCATTGTCATAGATTTGGGCACCACCAATGGGCCATCATATCGTCATATTGGGAAAGTCCTTTTGCATATTTATGAGACACGTTTTATTGTTTCCTTTACGAGTGAAAACAAAAATTCTGCTGAGTCCATTAGCTGTCCTCTCACCAATATCTCTTTTCTAATTCAAAATTAAAAACATCGTCCCTCGGAGCGCTTGTGTCGCTGCGTCGCGGTTGTGAATGATAAGCCTCACAAGACTTTTGACCTTGATATGTGACCTTTGGACCTTGATAGGACCTTTGACACCTCATAAATGAGGGATTTCATATAAACTCATAACAGCTTTGTTCAATGGCACTTCAACTTTCAAATGAGGTCCATTTTTATTCATTTGCAGCCTATTATACAACTTGACCTCAAATGACATTTGACCTTGTATGTGACCTTTTGACCTCCAATGGGGGGATGTATGCGGCACTGTGACCAAATTTGGTTAAATCCATCAAGTCTGGGGATATTACAGCAAATGTTAACCCTTTTTACAACACAACAACAGACAACAACAGAACAGCACTAACAGTGGACAAGTGATCCTATGTGTCTTGTTCTGCCTTAAGGAAGGCGACACAAAAAAGCAAATCACATGAGACTTGTGTGCATGTAGGAATGTAGGAATCTTTTAGAGGCATGTTTTTCTTCCAATGTAATTGGTTTTTCGCCTCTAATTATTGCAAAAAGCGGCTGATCCGCAGGGAACTTCCAATGGGACTGCAGTACTAATCACATTTGACATGCGATTTTTATGTGCCTTGCTTGTGCAACAACAGCGACGATGTTCGAGTGCTTGCCAAACAACACCCAGAGTGGCACTGGTGTGAGAGAACTCGGTTACGGGCTTGGCTATTCCACAATACACATGATTTTGATTCTCCGGTTATATTTTTTGGTGCCCGATACCAGCGGGCTTCTTTTTTCAAGCCCATCAGAGAATGTTCAGACAAAAGCTTAAACATTGGTGGCAGATATATAGAAGGTCTATTTGATTGTTAACTCCAGGTATAATCATTTATCTTAAAGTATGACATCCAATCAGTTAAACTGTACAGGTGGACGACCTCAGCTACGGGTTAACTGTGCTTTAATTGAACTCTCAATAGAATGGGTTCTTACTTTGTACCCAAACCAATTTTGCTTCCTCTTTTTAGGGGTAGGGGATATAATTATCCTTATCAGAACCATGGTAAGAATAAGGCCAAAAAAAAAACAAAAGGTTTGTTACAGAAGCAGTGAAAAATCGCATGCAGAATGCGTTTTTTCTTGTTTGTTTTTTTTTCTTTTTTTTTTTTTTTTAGAACAAATGATCATGGAAATACGTTTTTTTCGTTCTTTAAGGCATTTTTGGGCCATTTTCATTTTTCGGCCGATTCGCAGCCAAATTTTCATTTTTTTTTCCTGAAATTTTTACAAAAAAAAATTTAAAGTGAGTTAAAACCTTAAAAAAAATATGCGGTCAAAAAACCAAATTTAAACATAATGCGGGTGAGCTTCTGAGACAACTGTTTTTTTCTGGGCACTAACATAAACTTAGCACTGTTCTCATTCTCCCGGGAGGAAAAGTGAAGGGTAAAGAGATAGAAGTGGTAAAGAAGAGTGGTCATCTTGGGAGGGGAATCGACCAGGGGCCCCTGGCACCAGTCCAATGACCATGGGCTGGCAAGCCACGTGGGTGTTGTTTGCTGGCCCAGGCAGCAAATTGTTGTGCTCCCAATGTGAGTTTGTATGGATGGGTGTCATCGCATATGGCCTTTTGTAGCCTCACCACAGTGAGGGGATGTGTTATAGGTCTATTTGATTGTTACCCATAGGTATATCATGTTGTATCGTGCATAACCAATCAGAGGGAGATACCACTAAGAACGTGGAATCAACAGGGGGTTAATGGGCACTCTACACTCTTAGAAATAAAGGTTCAACATAGAACATTTTGTCCTGGATTTTTCACCATAAGCAGTGCTAAGGTTCTATCAAGAACTTTAAAAAGTTCTATGAAGAACCTTCCAAATTTCAAATAGGCCTGGAAAGTTCTTTTTGTATGTGTTCCCCATATTATTTTGATAGGTTAAGGCACATTGAAAGGCAGTGATGAAAACCTTTGAGTTCCAAAAAATAATTTCATGGCCCCCCCCCCCAATTTTTTCCTTTCCTTTTACAAGAAAACAGGCAAATCCTCAGAGGGTCATTCAATTACCATCCTTTACGGGTTCCTATAGTTTAAGGTTCTACAAAGAACCATTTTCTTGGTAAAGAACCTTTTTGGGTCATTAAAGAACCCACCGTGAGATTTGTTAGAGTTCATAGAACCAAAAAATTCGTGTAGCCAAGAAATGTTCTTTGTTAGACCTTAAATCTAGGAACCAGAATAAAACAAAAGCACCATTCAGAGGGTTCTTGGTTAGAACAGAAAGAAAATTTTTATTTGGCACAAAAAAATATTTTAGAGAGCCCCAACGCCAAAGTGTCATCATGTTTCCACATTGCTTAACTTCAAAATATATGTGAACAGAAACATCCTTGGCTTATTTAAATTTAGAAGGTTCTTCATAAACTTTTTAAGGTTTTATAGAACCATAGAAGTGCTTAGGGTGAATGAAAAATACAGGACAAAAAAAAGAGGTTATATGTTGAACCTTTATTGCAAGCGCGTAGTGGATGAATTTGATATGAAAGGTCTATTGATGGCCATGTATAAGCAAGTCTCTGTTTCAACCCTCGTTTCCCCTCTACTTGGCACAGATTGAAAACTAATAAATTGAGTACCCCCAGTTGTAATCTTATGTCGGGTTGCCCAGACGAACTTATTCTTTTCTTCCTTTCTTTACATAACCACAAGATCTTTTGGAAGGAAAGACTTGCCTCTCAGACACTATGCACACTCATTTGGGGATTTCAGTCAAATAATCTTGTATAGCTACAGATTATGGATTGTGCTGAGCTGAAAGAGAACAATCCACAAAAATAAAATCCAGAATTTAAGAGTGTCAAGTCCCTTTGGCACTGTATTATCCACATTACTATGCATTTTCTAAAGGTCTACCACCTTTCTTACGGTGTTTATGATTGGCTTATTATATGATATACCATGATATACCCTCTGAGTAACCAATCAAATTAAACCTATTTGTCCGTGAGCATAAGCTCTTCTTACCCATGATGTACTTTTCACCTTAGTACAACACAGTTTAAAAATAGTGCAATGCAATATGTGGTTGGAAGTTAATTTCTAGGTTTCCTGTAGAAATTCCATGGTATTGGGTGAACCTCAGTGGAGGTTTAATTCAATCCCACAATGCACTGCTCCTATTCTTCACTACACTCATATATACACATATCAGTACTATATTAAGTGCTTAGCTTTTAAGAACCAAAAGACCTTGAAAAGCACGTTAATAATTTATTAAAGGCCGAGATTTCCAAGGATGGCGCCCTCAATTTTTTTGCATAATACATAATACTTGTCCACATACTAAGCACAAACCTGAAACTGCCTCATAGTGAAAAGAGGAAATGCTCAAAGAAGCTGAAAACAGTGTGAAATCTGGGGAAAACAGCTAAAAAAGGGCTGAATATAAAAGAAAATGCATAAATTTGGGTAAAGACCAAAGTTTTCCATCCGTAAAACGGAGAAAATTCACGGAATTGCGAGTTTAGAACACGGATTTGGACTTTTTGGAGAAACCTGAATGTCCTGAAAAAAACCTGGGATTTTTCCAGTTATCTCCCAATTTTTGACACAAAATAATGGTTCAAATTCATCCTACCACTAATTTTAGTGTCAAAATGCATTAAAATCTCCTGAAATTCTGGCCCAAAATTACCTTAGTAAGCTCATTATCGCCAATTTCACTCAAATCGCCGGTAAATTTAATGCAAAATTCGGCATACTTCCTGTCATGCCTGTGTGCAAGTGTGTGCCTTGTTTCTGGTGTTTCTAGATTATTTAATGTTGTGTTTTTAATTTAAGAAAATCGAAATGTTTCCCTAGAATGGCATAAATTAAGGGTTTTAATTAGAAAACTGAAAAGAAAACGGAATCGGCGATTTATAACGCGGGAAACTTTGGTCTTTAAATTTGGGCAACAAAAAAAAGAGGAATTCAGCTGAAAAGAGAAGTTTCATGTCTGTAAGCACTATGTGACATGGCCAAGCTCAAGTGACAGTTCTTCATGTATACTTTGTCTTGTCTGAAGTATGACAATGCTCACATATACCCAGTGCCCCCTTTCAGTTGCAGTGCACTTGTGCTTTGCCTACGCGCGTGTCAGTACAATGTATACGCCCACATGGCTACTTCGTACTTCGAGCTGGGCAGAGTATAGAAAATCACAACTTTGTAATAAACTTCCAGGTCTGGAATTTTTGTTATTTACACATTTTGCATTTGCATCTTGTATTTTGTGTCCTGCATTTTGTAACTTGAGATTGCATTTTGTATCTTGAGAATGCATTTTGTATCTTGAGATTGCATTTTGTAACTTGAGATTGCATTTTGTAACTTGAGATTGCATTTTGTAACTTGAGATTGCATTTTGTAACTTGAGATTGCATTTTGTAACTTGAGATTGCATTTTGTAACTTGAGTTCTTAAAGGTGGGCGACCAGATCAAGGTCTGATTTTTTCATGTTTTCTCCCTCACATGGAAGCATATCATCAAAATCATGTGATTACAAATTTTGAGTTAAAATAGTCCAGCCATTTGGAGGTAGAAGCAAAAATGTGCACTAAATTTGCCTAAAGGAAGTGTGTGTTAATAAATGTGTTATACCAAATTTGGAGACGTTTTTGTTCATAAAAACAAAAAGAAACATTTGGTGGACCTCAAATTTCACTGGGATAATGAGAAAAATGTGAACTTTCTTCCGATATACCAATATATCAATTTTGATGGAGTAAAGTGAGGGGATGAGGCTATCGATTGGGTCACCCACATTTAATTATTTCACTCTCCCTTTGATTTTCTTCCCATTTGAATCGCCCACCCACTCACAAAATCCTCTCCCTTGGAATTTGCTTCCCCATTTGTTTTGTTTTTTTGTTTTTCAAATAAAACTGACACAGCCAAATGTTTCCACAATGCCCATACTCTTAAAAAACGTCACCAAAGGACAGAAACATCACAGGGGAAAATATGAACATGATAAATAAGATGTTCTCAAGCATACAAAAATACATGAAATCGAGCGCAAAATTGCAACCACTTTACCCACAGCAAATAATCCGCTCGAGTATTTCTGCCTTTCATGCAGTCCAATCAAATGACGGCAAACTGAAATTCTATCCAATTGTTGTGAAAATATTAAATATGGAACAGTGCAGGGGGGGTAGGACATGCCAACCTAACAGCAACAGCAAATTCAAAACGGCATCAACTTCCGGGTGCTAGTCTGTTTCAAAGACTTAACGGTAGGAGGGCGCTCTTACGCATATCGAACGGTTACACACAGACTTGACTAAAGACTAAGCCTGGTCACGAATATTTAAATTTAAATGACCGTTATTGGAAATTACACTATTTTGCCGCGGGGTTAATCCACTAACCCCGACGGATTTTGAAGCCAATAATTTTTTCTTAATTTATCATGATATTACTAAGATTTTTTAACAAAGGTTTAAACCATAGTAAATGCACGTAGCAGTTCCCCAAATTACCGTTTGGAAATCCCCAATGCCCAAATCGAGCAGATCGTGTCCTACCCCCCTGGAACAGTGGAGATGTGTACGTCTTTGTATACCTGCTGTTATTTAATTTCACAAATGGAGATATGCATGGGGCGGTCTTTCTTTTCTTTCTTGCACTGTTGAAAGTGCATTAACTGATGTATTACCTTTGTTAAAATTGAAGCTGTGGATCTATTGTGTCACTAAGAATCATATGGTTCTTACCATTTACGTAACAAAAGTCACTTTTAATATAGTGTGTCTCAAAAAAAAGCTTGTGGTTTGCAGTAGTGCCTTTGCCTATTTCCAGTTTTGTTTAATATTTCCCATGAACAATGACAAATTTCAGAAAGCTATAAATCGCCATAATACATTTTGAAACAAGTGACATGTGCACATCGATTCAATTGCATATTGGGTGGCTGCATGGGTGGGTGGGTGGGTGGTTAGATGGGTGAGAGAGAGGGAGGGTGGGAGTTATTTAATTGGACAAATAGAGATATGCATGGGGCGGTCTTTCTTTTCTTTCTTGCACTGTTGAAAGTGCATTAACTGTATGTATTACCTTTGTTAAAATGGAAGCTGTGGATCTATTGTGTAACTAAGAATCAAAAGGGGTCTCACCATTTATGTAACGAAAGTCACTTTTAATATAGTGTGTCTCAAAAAAAAGCTTGTGGTTTGCAGTAGTGCCTTTGCCTATTTCCATAGTTTTGTTTAGTATTTTCCATGAGCAATGACAACTTTCAGAAAGCTATAATTGCCATTATATATTTAGAAACAAGTGCGGCATGTGCACATCAGTTGAATTGCATATGGTGGCTGGGTGGGTGGGTGGCTAGGTGGGTGTTCAGTCATTTCTTTCTCTTTAAAATTCAATTGTTTTAACCTGTTATTTAATTTTTGAAGCTAATGGTTCTGAATTTTGCCCTTCATATACAACAATTTTGCAAAGCAATAATGCCTAATTTGCCTTTTTTTTGCCTGAAGCCATAAATTTGGCTTAAATATGGACAAAAAGACAAGCCTAAATTGAGACCACATGCTTTTAAGAATTGGCAAAATTTAGGTTATTTTTCAGATACATCCCACCCACACAAATAACCCCACCTGGCCTACACACGTAACTCAAAAATAAATAGGTGTGTGTACGAAAGTGTGTGTATGTGTGCGTGTGTGCGTGTGTGTGCGTGCAAGTCCAATGGCTTTACTCAGTCCTACAACAGTTTTCTCTCTATAAAATTTCTGTAAAAGCTAGTACAAGTGAATTGACCATACAACATCCACCGAGTTGAGGCAGGTACTGGCAAAATTTTTAATCAATAAATTACTCAAAATGCTATGCGACATATCTTATCCATGAAAAATCACTTTGAAATTGATGTATAGCCTATTCATTATGCCACTATTCTTTTGTGCATCATTTGTTCAGGCAGCAGTTTCACATACATTACCACTACACATCATCGTGATCATCTTTTTTTTTTTAGTAACTGGCTACAAATTAAAGGTGCATTCAGATACTCTTTGAATATTGCAGTAAATCTTGCAACATTTGATGAGAGTGCGGTGTTGTGGTTACAGTGCTTGTGTCTACAGCAAAAGGTCACTGGTTCAATTCCCACTGAGGATACTTGCTGGGATTTCAAAATCAATTCAGGGGTGTGAGAGGCTATGGACCCAAAAAAAAGGAGGAAACAGGGAGCAAAGATGCCAAGAACAGGCATAAAAATCAAAGAAAAGGATAAAATTTTGGCACTAACAAAATATCACAAGAGGAGAAAATCCTCTTAAAAGAGGAAATTTCACGCCCCTAAATCATCCTTTGATTTCTGTAGAGATCCATGACACACTTCTTCTAAGGCCAAACAAAGAAAAGAGTTTATTCTCAGTTTCCTGTGGCTCAAAACCCAAAGCGCTATGCATTTTTTGGGGGGATCAAAAAAGCTTTGCGCTACGAGGAAATCCTGGCTTTGTCAAAAAATTGAGAGGCCCAAATAACCTTAAAAAAAGAGTTTTAATATCATCTAAACCTTTCGCCTAAGTATGGTATGTGTGCCTATCTTGTGGAAATTCCCAGTTTGGTTTAGGTAGCCAGAGTCTGGAAGTAAGACATTTTAAATATTTAATATGCTTTGTGGAGGGAACTGAGTAATAAGTCAAAGGCTAGTATTGTGTACCAAAGAGTACACAATACTGGTACTCCCAATTTCCGTTCCCAAAATATTTAGAATGGTATAGAAAGTGCTTGAGGTACTTTTTTAATCTTCCAGTAACTTCACATTCCGATGCATAATATATTGTGGGGGTGGGGTGTAAATCGGGGTGGCGCATCTATTTACTAATTTTAACCAAAAGATCACTGTCGCTACAAGGTTTTAGTGCTTTTATCCATTTGTGAAGAGTTAACAAATCTCTACAAACATGGCGAGCTTCATAGCTTGAAATAAGCATGGCTATTGGGAAATTTACCCTGCCTCAAGGTCCATAGGCCCGTAATCGCTAATAGCCTCGTCGCCAGAAGCCACAACATTTTAAACCGGAAGTGGTCCAACATTTTGGTATCAGAGGAAGCTACTATTTTCCTGCATTTTACCCGTGAAATCTTAGAGCCAAGGGGTGTTTTGGTTTGGATTATGAGTGAAAATGTGCCCCATTTTTGTCCGACCAATATTAATTTTAACACAGTACTTCTATGGAGGTTTCAAAAGTAACGTTTTTCAGCTCTCCGCATCAAAACGGATTGAAATACGGCGCGAAACTTTTGTTTTTACAGATGGGGTTTTTGGAGTGAAGGGCAATCTATCAAGAGGAAAACTTCATATTTTTAAATCGGGCCATCCCCCTTTACAGGGCAAATGTTCCTGGTTCTGAACAAAACTGTAACATTTGTATAATATTAAAAAAAAAAAAAACACCAAATATTGCTCCTTGATCCAAAATCCCTTCCTTGGCTATTACCAGCTCCTTCCCTTGGCACGTTCAGTACCTTCATCACCATGTAATTAAAAATATAACCCCCTGGTGTTTGGGTATAGATATCTGATACCGTAGATCACACAAGGTCAGTTCATGTCAATGTATGTCAATGTACAACCTCTGAAAATTTGTGTCCCCTTGGTGATGAGCATATATTTTTGTAACGTCATGTTGCTTTATTTCAAGACCCTGCCGCAAGCTGTCTCAAAAGTACAACTGGAACTTGCCATTTTTACAACCACCATTCTGGCACCTAGACACTAATGATGTTTATATAATATAGCTATTTCCTTCAATATTTGTTAGCATCCGTAATACAATGATATCAAGTTTCCTATCACTTCACTTCGCCCCGTGCTTGTATAACTGTCATAGGAACTACCCATTACGTGAGTAGTGATTGTGCCAATAATTTTTCCTCTCTCTACGTTCTCTCTGTCACTATATTATTTTTCTCATTGTAGTTCTGATGATCTTTTTCTTTAATTAGTATTCATTTTGACACAGCACTTTTAATTTGGCTTTCTGCATTATTGCAGATATGCCCGACATGTTCAGATCATCAGTCATGACCAACATTACCACATTCCGTCGTTGACCGTAGAATAATTGGTTGTTTCCACCGTACAACCAGTAGCATGTCCACCAAAGGGGGTTTGGGATATTTATGTCATATATAGCAGTGGGGTATGCCAAATTCTCAACCCCAGTATATCTAATAATATGCCACAGCGCTTCATGAACTTTTGCACAACTGCATAAAAGCCTGGCCATAACTGCCGACGGACATTACTATAACATGGAACTTAATGGAGATTCATATCTTTGAACACTGGGGTGTGCTTTCCTCCTCTCTGTCTGTCAATTTCCATTGTAAAAAATAACTTATGAGAATTCTAGAGATTTATCCTTCACTTTTTATCTATTCCTGCAAATTTTTAAATATTTTGAATCTTTTGAGTGAATCACTGATAGTGTCTTTAAGCTGAGATGAATAAAACTAACAGATTCGAAGCAAGTAATTAATGGATTGTTTGCAGCGTGCAGCGTCTGGTACAGTATTGTTATGTTAATTCAACGAGAAGCAGTAATCGTTATTCAATACATTTCAATGTATAACCCCAAGATTTGAGTTTGGCGGGTTATTTTTAAATAAATGATGCTCACATGTGCGTGTTATTTGTCAAAAAGCCTTGAACACATTTTAGTACTCAATGACTGTTACATTATAAGCCATGGAATAAGTTAAAATGACTGCAATTTTGTACACTCATTTGTCGACTATAGGTAGAATTGCTCAACTTAAATGTATTGATGACATTCTTGGATATCTTCCAAATATACCGAGTCAATTAAAATGTGTATCTTCTCTTTCAATATCACAAGAATTTAAACAAATTGGGCCAGTTTATTTCTCAAACTCATATTTTTTAACAGAATGGGATCTAAATAGGACATTTTATTTGAATTTTGACTTATGTCTTATGAAAATAAAGTTATTGATGACATAGCCAAACCCATAAAGTGTTAATGTGAGCTGGTCCTAAGAACAATTAAATTCATGTTAGGTCATGAATTGAAGTTGAAGCACAAAATTTGGTAAAATTGCCTGATCTACAGGATACCTCGCTCATAGAAAACTTGAGGCGCTCACAGCGCCACCATGCAGCCAAGTCATTGCAAGCCGAAGCAGACCTCACTCGAGCTGTTAACAATGGATCGCAACTTTGCTTTCAGTCTTAGCAGTTGTTGGGTATGTTAGAATAGCAGCTCATAGCTATACTTGTTACAGACATACAGAAATCTGATTTTTGATGATTTTTTTT
>JAMKCH010068031.1:0-14458 GCA_023653785.1 Ophioderma brevispina | reverse complement strand
GAAAGGTATTTCTGACTTTAGACGTTTACGAGACGTCATAACAATTGGATGAGGGGATTGAGGGAAGTGGGTTTTTTTTTTTTTTTCCTCTCATCCATTTTTTTTTCCAATTTTTTATTTTCTTTTTTTGATGTCATTTCCTTATATTTTTTTTTCCAAAAATGCATGAGTGTCATTTTTTAAAATTTGTTTCTGATGTATCATCCTGGGGGTGGGGGTGTGTATAGCAGGGGTCAATATAAAAGGTGGCAAAATGTGTTTTTTTTTAAGTATACCATCCCGTACCGTTCAGTACCTTTCAAGGATTACCGGTACAAGGATTAAAGGATAGTTTGCCCTACCCTATGGTTAAAGTACAAGAGTTACAAGCAAAACGGGGTTCACGTCACAGCTGGGGGTAAATGTCAGATTCATCGGATTTTTGTTTTAAAAAATGTGGTGCTGCCCAATTGTTCGTCTTACTATACAGAAACCGAATTATACAGGTCGCGTTGTCAGTGACGTTTGATGATAATTAAGAGGGCAAATATGGCCATGGTCACAGAGTCTATGGGAGACCACTAGTCATATCTGACAAACTCAAACATCTCACTTTGAAGTGCAACACAGAAATCTATATAGTGGTCGAATCAAGTACCCTGTACCAGCTCCGCTGACCCACGTTTAACTACAATGGACCAAATTCTGATCACTTGGCAATGCTCTTTTACATATACGTACAGTTGGCATCAGTGTGGTGAGTGGCAGTAATAGGCTTTCAAAGTGGCTCTGTGTAGTATCGTCGTTTTGTTGGTGAAACATGCCAAAAAATTGAAAGAAATATTTCGAACCACCGCTAGCAATGCACGTTGATCATGCAACGCTGACTCATGTAGTTGCTTACCCGCTTGCCCAATTGAGGTCAGGAGGTCACCTAGGTCGGTTTTGGGCTGCAAAAGTTTTTTTTGTTTTTTGGTTGCTTGTGGAAGTTGGCAATATTTATAATGTGATCTATACCCCCCAAAACACCTCTTTTATTTCGTAGCCTTGTTCGGATTGGAGACGTCTTATTAGTTTGTTCGTTTCGTTTTATAGTGTTTGAAGCTCTGTTGTCAGGGGGTGTGATATGCTACTAACAGCCTATAGAAACGACTGAAATACAAAGACCACGATTTATCGATAACACGAACAAGCGTAACATGAATCAGCCTCAACACACCTTACCCTTGTGTAAAGATCACTGACCTGGGTCGGGCTGTCAACAAGAAGGGCATGTTGTCAACACATTGCGTTTGCGTGCTTAAACCTTCCCCAGGATCCTAAGTACATTGCTTATTTTGGCTTCAAATGGGTAATCGCATTGATACTACGTCCGCACAGTGCCTTAGATAACATTAATCCCTGTAATAGTGCTATTGCTCAATTGGGCATAATGTGTGATTAAACGTCCACATCCATAGTTGCCTCTTGAAATGTAATTTCCTGTGGTCTAGGTTGATTAGGATATTGACCGCAACGGTAAGTGAACCCGGGGGGGGGGATCACAAAACCTACCCTTTGACGGTAACGAAACTAGATCTATATACATTTTCTATTTAAAACCGATCAAAACCGTGTAGAAGTAACCCATTGTCCGGCGTACAGTTCTCATAGTCCGGGAACAATGCGGAAATATAGGGCAATCGATTCGTTGACTCTTTACGCAACATTAGTTTCACGCTTTATAGTCCGTTAACGTTATGGAGCCCCGGACATGGCTCCCACCGGACTATATCTGCTTTCACACCGGGTTTCAACAAAATCGGACCATTCTTTAGAAATAATGACCTTGAAATTTCTTGAGCCTTATTGTACTAAAAACAATAGGTCATAAATATAGCAAACTATACCTTTTTAGAAACCTTATTAACAAACGAACAGATTGGAATAAATTCTAAAACAATTTAAACACTTTTATTGTTTCCCCCTGTACAAATTTTGTTCCTTCTAAACACCCAAAAACTTTATTTTTAAAAAAATGACACCCATGATTTTAGATTCTCCGTGAAATTCTGTATTGGAAAAACATTGGGGTCAAAAATTGTAGATGAAAAAAATCTTAACCAAAATATCAATTACATTCCCCAGGTGCTACGTACCTACCGACGGATTACTTATCAATAGCCCCGTTATTTGCTGGAGTCAGTGAATCACGATGGATATACATCATTGGTCGCTGATATTCAGGGCAAAAAAAGTAGATGACATTAATATTATTATGTGTAACCTGCCATTACGTGGGTGTATGAGACTTTATGCAACAAAAACCGCCTTTCAGACAGATCGGTTTGCGTTGTATATTAAATTAGATTGAAAAAATAAAATCGGATGTACTGGTCGAATAACAAAGGAAAGAACCCTTTATTATTTTTATAATTGTTTCATTCGTTTATTGTTGTATTTACTTGTTTGATTTATAATAAATATGCTTATAAGGATTTAGTATTAAGCGCCCAAACGTATATAATGATGTCTGTACCAATAGATAGCCTTTGGATAACTGTCTATAGATGAGTTGACATGTGCGTCAACGCCGTGTGTGAACGAACAAAGCACTGCCAGGCAGTATGCGTGAGGCATCTGCAGGGCTTGTTGCTTTTACAATTCGCGCTTAAATCAGGCGTGATAGGCTATAATGCGGTGTAACTGTATGGGCATATCTTCGCACCTTTAACATGTCAGTAGACCACGGCGTCAGTGTTGTAAAACATTGATGTCACTCATCTAGATAGTAAACAATTGAAACCCTCTGTATGGAATAAAAACACTCTTTTCATAAAATCCAATAGTCCTAATTTTTTTGTGGAGGAAATGAATTTTTAACTTATTTCGCACTCTTCTACTGCTTTATTGTCTTCATGACGACCCATTGTGAGATTCTTAAAGAGCTGTGAAAATGTGAGCAAATTCATTGGACGAATGCCCGGATTCAATTCTTTTAATTGAACCCATGTAGTACGCGCTGCGTTATTGAAGTTATTTTAGGTTGAAGCGCTCGGCGTCATACCCGCGTTTTGCGACGGTGGCGTTTCGTTGCGTATGATAGTTGCGTTCAGCGGGTTGTTGGATTATTTTCACTGGTTTAATGGCAGTCCTTTATGTTGTATTTAAGCCGTAAAGTATTTCGCGAAATTGGGTTAAAGATGCCTAAAATGAGTAATTGACTGTTAAGAATGAGAATTAAAGGTATTTATGATTGGGTAACCGGTGTGAAAGTACATTCATTGGTCCGGCAGGTATCATAGTCCGGGCTACATAGACGACAACGAAAAAAATAAGCATGAAACTAATGTATGTATTCTTACTTTGGTTATGCCATTTTCATGTTTCGTGAACAACTTACAAGTTCTAAACAAATTGGCATGGGAAAATGACGTTTTGCGAAGCGAACTCCGGGATATTTTAAAGTGAAAACATGCCCAGTTTTAAGAGACATTATGGACATACGGCCTCGTGTTCGTCTGTATTCATTCATATAATTCAAAAGAACTCGCTCGCATTTGGAGTAGTTGATTTCTTCAGCTTCAAGGTTCGGAATCAAAAATATTGCTTTATAACACGTAAAATATATATCAAGTTTCTTCAATATTTTTTTCGCTTTTAGGTAAAAAAACAGTGACAAAACTTTGGACTTTTTGGCCGTAACTCGCTTGCAATGACTTTATACTCTTCAACACTTACGATACTCTTCACTTGATTGGAACTCAGGTGCCCAATAACTTTCATCTTTCCCATCTTGGCAGGTGAGAAATCCATCAAATGGTTTTGACTCGACTTGTAACAAACTGCATTGTCATCACACGTGCCCATCGACACCAATTCGAATCTTTCAAAACAAACAATCAATAAGAACAATAAAAGAAGCGTGAGTGCCATTCAGGCTTTTCAAACAATATTTGTGCGTAATTTAATTGGAAATAATCAATAAAAAATAAAGATAGTCACCAAAACTGCTCAATTTAAAAGTTTAAGATGAATCAAATTTTTCTTTTGATGTAGTTTCAATGAACAATTTATGTACCATATGATAATGTGAATAAAATGGAATTCATGATCCGGGATGTTATTGCAAAGCTATGATTTTATGTATTTGTGCTAGACATTTCATTATATTATTGATCAGAAAAAATTGTCTTTATTCACAATGTTTCACAGTTGAGGACGGCGTCATTGGTTCGGCTTTTTACTCTTTCAAGCCAGGTAGATTCTGGTTTGCTGTTCATTATTCCGAAGTTCGTTATTGCAAAGGTTAGTTGTATCGGAAGTTCATTAAAGATATATGCAGTGATCTACCCAAAAGAGTCATAAATTATTTGAAATTGTAGAAGTAGCTTAAAAACTGAAGGATAATTCTGAAGAACTGCTACATTTTTTTTTACAAATGAAAGAATTGACAGAATAGGAAGAAGAGCGGTGTTTCAAAGATATGAATCGTCCATGAATTCACTGTAAGTAAGTAAGTGTCCGTACGACAGTATTACTAAAATGTCCGATTTTTTCCTTATAAGGTTGCTGTGATGGTACTAGCCACTTGTAGGGTATGTTAGGATAACTATACCCTTGTTGCAACAATCTATTTTGGATGATTTTTTTTCATGTATCCCGATTTTAGCAATCACTGGTAGGTGGCCCAACACCGGAACTTTGTTTAGTCCGATTTTCGTCGTTTATATTATCCGAAGGGTGGTGTTTTTCGGAAATAAATGAAAACCATTAATTTCTTTTCGGATAAACGAACCTACTTCCGGATTAACGCGCCTCAGGCTTAATCCAACCTTCGAAAAAGAAGTTGTGTTTTCGGATACATTAACCTTACTTTCTTTTTCGATAAACGAACACTCTTCGGATTCACGCACCTTCGGATTATAGACCTTCGAAATAGCGTCCTTGGGATACGAACCTTCGAATTTTGCGTAACCCCAGATTCTGTATTCTTTAAAGGGCCCGACTTCACATAGAACGGCAGTTTTATTGGAGTTTTCGTGGCTGTTGAACCGTCTATCTAACATTGTTTGTAGGAACCAATCATATTGCTTGATTTGCTTCCAACCGGAGAGGACCGGGCCAGCCCTAAAATCAAGCTGTTTGCTAAGGACCGACAAACTGCTATTTAATTTTCACTGTATTATATTTTTGACATTATTATCAATATTGGACATAGTTTTTTTTTGTGCTGAGAGACGATATACCTAACAGAGATTCGAAGCAGTATCAATGTATTTTTTTTTGTAGCGTGCAGCGTCTGGTACGTATTGTTATGTTATTCAACTATTCCCTCGAACTTGATCGAGAAGCAGTAATCGATATTCAATACATTCCTGTAATCACCAGATTTGAGTTTGGCGGCTATTTATTTTTAAATTCACACTGATGCTACAACGTTGCGTGTTATATTTTGTCAAAACGCCTTGAACACAGTTTAGTACCAAGACTTTTGCATATAAGCCATGAAAACTTAAATAGGACCCCAATTTTTGTACATTCATTTTGTCGACTAAGATAGAATTTGCTCCCAATTTCAACTATTATTGACATTCTTTCCCCCCCCACTAACCCTCGCTCATGGGGGGCTGCGTGACTCAGTATGTCCAGACTTAGTCCATGTCACAAACACGTGACATTTGGCAGCACGATGGTATTTTGCACTGTTGTTCGGGAACGCTAACAAATTAAGTATGGTTGCCAGTTTAAAAGAGTTGTCTACTATCGAAAAGAAAGCCATCTGCAGTTGGCTTTCCCATATTGACATAATTGAAAGAGACAAAAGAGTCGCCCTCTTTATTGGTTAACATAGTACCACGTGTACGACACACCCCATGTACAATGAACAACTATAGACATATTATTTAACTGGTGTATAAAGGCTTGAACTTACAACAATACCACTCCTACAACTATATAACTTATAGGCTGGTATGCCACTATGAGGCAGGGCACGCTAATCTACCACGGCGGAGTTCACTACCTTGGATGTGCACATGGGTTAACCGACAGCTGAGCTTGTATGTTTGGGTATCATAAATCATACTAAAAAAGGGGTGTAAATTTGCTAATATACTGGTGATTGGAAGTTATTGAAATGCGCCATGGAATTGAGATTTTTAATGGCTCATAGTCCTAAAATTTTCCTTTTGGACTTTTGAGCCGTTCAATCACAAAAAAGAGGACTTTATTGTCAATATTTCTCTAATTTCAGGACCTTTTTATCAAAACAATTAGCAAATGTGGACCTTTTGACCATTTTGGTGGATAATCAATCACATTTTGTGTTTGTCAAAAAGCAACACCCTCCTATTGATTTTATGTACAAAACTTTAAGCTCATCATGGCGGCACCAGCGGGGGGAGGGGCAGGGGGAATTTGCCCCCTAATATTTTTTTGCTTGACCCCCGAAACACCCCCGTCCCCCCCCCCCGCCATAAAAATGATCGGATTTTGGCACAAATCAGCGATCTCCAATTGGGAAAATATCAGCGATTTTTGGCCAACATTTGGAAGTTTTTCGGGACAAAATTTGGAAGTTTTTCCCACCCAAAATTAACTTTACAGTCTGGTGCCCGGCCACTAACGCTCATGGTGGCTCTCCTGCCGACATCCGAATAAATTTTATTTTGGTGGAGGTTATTATTTTGACAAGTTGTACAGTGTTTTAGACTAGGGGCAAGAAAAATTGATTGACATGTGGGGGCCTGGGTTGGAAGCGCCAGCCTTACAACCCAATAGCCATTGTGATACCCCCGGCCTACGATACGTTCGCGTACTTAATTCCCTAGTAATGCTGTCACAACACACAAAAAAAACCATCTCACAGTACAAGTTTACAATCGCGTACCAATGATGTCAACTTGGAAACAGGGTAAGTTGAAAACGGCAGCGGCCAATTTCGCTTACACCACGTGCTTACCCATTAAAAATGATACAAGCAAAATTTAAATGCCATAAAACCTAGGGGTGTCCCCTGAAAAACAAACTGCATCTCTAGAACATATTTCCTACAACATCAAATGGTGACATAAGTTTTCGTGGACACCCTCTAGCCTTAGACTTTTTGTAAATATGGTTAAAGTTGCAGTCAAATTCGCATTTTGCATTGCGATGAATCAAAACATCGTGAGGGATTATGGTTAGTCTGGCAAATCAAAATTATCAACGACAAGCATTTTTGATTAGTCTAGCTAGGATCACCGGACAGGCGGCGTACCTCGCTCATAGAAAAGTTAAGGTGCTTACAGCGCCATCGTGCGACCATTCATGCAAGCCGAAACAGACTTGGTTCGAATACCTCGAGCTGTTAACAATGGACAACAGCTTTGCTTCCGACTCTGTTAGGTAATTCGTCCCTCATGTTTTTGTGTTTATAACTAACGAAAACGGCTCGTCTCAGCCGGGGATGGCCGTGAACAGTGACCAGCGCCAGCATTTATAAACTGTGGCCCACGTATTCTGCAGTCGGACTTTCAGATCTGGTGGTTATGAGTTTTCTGGTAGAGTCACGTATGTTTCTGAGTACGGTTACTACTGTTTTGTACCGTACTTTCAGTGGGATGATATACCCTGATAGGAAGAGGAGTAAACTAAAGACCAAAAGAAAGCTCTTCCCCTGCTCTGTTACCTAGGAAATGGAAATCCTGGTGGAAAAACGGGTATAGCCAGGTCCTAATAGGGGGCAGGCGTGTCATTTTTAAGACACATGAAGTCTCATACAAATGGTACGCATTTTCAGGTTGTCTTAATAACTCAGGCGTTCGCATTTTCTTTTGCAATGCAGAAGAAATGGGACCAAGTTTTGCCAATGGGCATACGCCCTTGAACTTATTGGTGAATCTCTTTATAAATATCGTCGCCCCTTACATTTCGTATTTCAGATTTTGGAGGTTTTTCCGAAATTTTAATTAGTTATTATAAAATTATGATTTTTGTCTTTTCCCTCTATATCAATCATACCGGTATTTTCACAATTACTGTCATTGTTAAAAAACTCGCTATTCATTTCACACGTATTTTAATATCGCGTGTATCTTTTGCTGATCCCCAAAAAAGTTTCACATATTCTATTTTGACATAGTGATCACTTTTTTACGTGCATTGGAATAAAACTGTGTAATCTGCTCGTATTTTGCGATATCATTGATTTTTATTTCACACACAAATGTACGACAACGCGGAAATGGCGTGTAACACATAACACACACCCCGAGTTGATTTCTCAACGCCCTTTACCTTGTGTTTATTGGCCTCCCGATTGGTGATTAAAAAATTATAATTTGATTCTCAATTTTATTGAGAAAAAGGTTTTATCATTGAAAAAAAGGACTTTGTTTAGTTATGGAAATGCCCTTTGTGATATAATTGAGATCAGAGGCAGGTTCTTGTCCTTTTACTAGATGATTTGTGCAACGATAAGTGGAATTCCCCTGTGCTATTTTGAAAGATATACACCTGTTGTTTTATAACTAGAGAGGTGAAATGCGGAATTCCCCAAGATGTAAATTTTAGAAACTGAGTCAACTTGTTATGCTTGAGATACCACCAGATTACAGACATCAGCACAATGTGTCCAAACAACAACATCCACAGAACGAAAACAACAGCCCATAATGCCCCATGAATTAGTTAATGCGTTTCCTAAGACTTCGAGAATGAGCGGTCAGATACAGATAATATAATTCTTAGGTGAAATCTGATTTATGACAGTCAACAAAGCTGGTTTATGTTTACTGCAATGATGATTGCCATGTCATGATTATATTATGTAGTGTGTAATCTAGCTGTGAGTAGTTACTTGTCACTGGAAGGATTCAGGGCCAACGAATATCCAGGGAGCTATACTTGTTAGCTATATCTATGTTTTATTCTACAATAATGGTAGAAGTTGTGCTTAAACTACATATTGCCAGGATTATTATAATAGTAGAAAAAACCACAACTATGGGATGCGGCCAGGAGCTTGAATAGTGTAACAGTCTGCTTGTTGTCGTTTTTAATAGATGATCTGTACGCTGTAATTTTGGAGTCTTCCCTTCGCTGTAGGACATATCATCGTTGAACTGCACGCTGCTTGTCTTGAACACTGTTGAGACTTGAAATATTAAGTATCTTAGTTTATAAATCATGTAAAGTTGTTCATTGTAATTTTGTTTTGTGACATACAATTCTTGAGCCAATCTGATAATACCATTAAATCTGTGGTTATTATATAAAATTCAGATCACTTTATACCTACAGGCTCATTATCCTTTGTGTTTAAAGGTGTTTCTGACCTGTGACTTCTACGAGACATCATAAAACACTTGTTTGACTGGTCGGTGACTTTATGGTTTAATATATGGATACGACTCTATGAATTCATGAATAATAGTAATAAAGTCACGAGTTGTTGATTAAAGTTACGGCAACATAAAGTTAGCCTACAAAATTACACCTGGATGTCTTAGACTCTTATTATACTAGGGATTCCGTAAGCCTCAAAAGGCTCAAAATACGGTTGAACCCTACTCAAGATACACTAAAGATCTGACCGGTGTTTTAGGTCAATTCGAGGACTCACGAGTTTCAAATCTGCTGTGCGCATGCAAAATTGATAAGTTGGTGGACAGTGGTGAAATTCTTGTTTAATGACCTACCCACCCGATTTTATTATAAACACAAAAAAACATAACAATATTAAAAAAAAAAAAAAAAAAAAAAATTTCAACGTCACATAAAAGGTCATGACATTAACTTTGTCATGTATTTTTTTAAATGAATATGCAAACCTCTAACGCTTAAAATGGATCTAAGGGGTACTACCTAATTTAAGAGCTAGCCAAGTAAAGCACCAACTGGGTGATTATTCTTTGCCCCTTAAACATTTTTACACATGGATAGAACGATGAAGCACCAGACCGCATAATATTAGCCTAAATAATTGCGTTGTTCAGAAACTAAGTTTCTCATTTGACAAAATCACATTAAAGGCTGACTCAGATAAAGTTTTTGTGTATTATTAAAAATATTCACCTAAAATGCTCAATTCAAATGTAAAGTTTGAGATGAATCAGATTTTTCGTTTTGATGCAGTAAACATTTGTGTAGTACTATAGTATAACAATGTCATAGGATACTGTGTATAACAAAAATTCCTGAATTCTATTATAAAGTTGTTATTTTCTATATGAAAGAATTTGATTTGAGCTTAGCTATTTTACACAATTAGTATATGGACAAGCGTTTTGTATATGCAAAAAACACGATTTGTTTGCAAATTGAGGGCGCTCTTCTCGGGAAATCTCCCAGTCGACCTTTAAATAATTACTTGACTCCAGTCTGTCTTTAAGTGAGGACAGCATTTGGTTACATTTTATAACAATGTCTGGGGGTGTGGTGTGGGGGTTCTCACAGGGTTATTGGATACCCATGCTCATTCCAGAGGTTCTAAAAGTGACCCCTAACGGGACCAATTTTCAGTGACAATAAACCCCTAAAGGGACCAATTTTAGGAAAATTTACTAGCTTTCAGTGAAAATGCACCCCTAACGGGACCAATTTGCAGTGAATTATACCCTTTGAGGGACCTATTCTTAATACATGAATAAAGGATATACCTTTAAAATTCTCAATATACAAGAATAATAACACTTGTGCTACTGTAAGAAAAATTACACACTCATGGTTATTTTGCTATATGTTTATGGTTACGTCACTGTTTTGATCATATCTTTATATTGCACTTTGTTCTTTGAAATGATGAATTATTCTAATTGCATTTCTAATATAATAGTTCTTGAAACAAGATTATTATTATGATTCATGGAATGTAAATAGATTACTCAAAATTTCCGCACTTTTATTTATTTCCAGCCTGTTTTTGGGCCCATTTTGCCCAAGCTGTTCAGGATTTCATCGCTACTTTCAGGATTGGTTAGTTGCACTCCTTACATCCCTGATGATTGTAGGTGAATGTTTTGTAAGAAGGCGGGAAAGAATAATTTTGTTGAAATAATGTAACACCCTATTCCCATGTCGTAAAAAATAATGGTTTAAAATTTACAAATGTAAACAGATAATGAGCTGGTGAAGTGAATGTAGTTTTATCGGTGGGAAAAAGCTGGGGTTCGTCAATTTTTAATAGGGGGTCACAAAATTTGAGTATTCTTGTATTGGAGCTATGGGTCACCCTACTGCATCATAAAACAAAAAAAAAATGTTTGATTGGTGTTACCCGACACACTTTAAATATAGTACTGACCAAATTTATTTTGACTAATCTTGTGCGAGGAAGAAAAACAAAATAAAAAGCATTTAAATACTTTTGAGACAAAAACAGTTTTCTGGCAATTAACTTTGATAAACATACAAGGATAATTACCTGAAGTATGATTAAAACATACGATTCTTCTCTTGAAACTGATAAAACATACGATTCTTCTCTGGAATCTCAAGCTCCTCACATAAAGGACAATATTTGGAGCAGGAAATAAGTTAACAATCCTTAACTCTAACAACTCTAAGAAAGTAAATATTTGATTTTTCATTTAATTTTTGTCAAAATAGAAGAGTGTCCTTTAATCAGGGCCATAAGCAGGATTTATTTTTTGGGGGGTGCGGAACCTCGAAAAAGTGGAACTAACCCCCTAAATTGGTCCTCTTTTGGACTTTTTGAACTTCTCATCACCAAAATGTGGACTTTCTTGTCAATATTTCTTTAAATTGTGGACTTTTTATGCAAAAACTCAGGAAAAAGTGGACCTTTTTGTGGAATTTTGTGGGTATAACCGCACCCCCTGCGTATGGGCCTGCCTTTACTTCTAATGGCTATAGCAAACATTACATGAACGTGATAATCAAGGCAACCCATCCTCCAGAGGACCTCTAATGTGCTCTTAAATTAGTTATTTCCTCTTAAAGACACTGTCAGGGATAGTAACAGAAGAGTAAAAATATTTCAAATTTGCAGAAATAGCTTTAAGTGAGTAAGTCGTAGATTCTCATAAGTCATTTTCCAAGGCGCAAAATTGATAGAAAAGGAAGAAAACAGCAGTCAGAGATGAATACTCCATTCAATTACGGGTAGTAGTAAGTGTCCGTACGGACAGTAATGATAAAATATCGAGGTTGTCACCTTATAGGTTGATTTTGGTCTATAACTTGTGAGGATGTTGGATACTTAATGTTGCAAACATCAAAAATTATGCTTTGAGGAATTTTTTCGATTGTGGTTGCGAAAAGCACAAAAATACTATAACAAATAGGGGTATTTCCCTTTAAAATCAACTTTCCCCCCAACGTGAAGTGATTTTTATGGTGTATATTCAAATATCAGCTACTCAAATTCACCTAAAAAACGTATAAACCTTTTAGTCAATTAGTGGATCTGGGCATTTTTGATAATGCTGAGGTAAAATAAGAAAATAGGTTAATTCTCCTTAAAATTCACTTCCACCAGTGGATGAATTTGTAAAGTAGGTCTTGAGTTGAAATCAGCACCCTCAAATGACCTAAAAACACTCTAACCTTTTAGTCATTAGTAGATCTTGCACATGGTTGATAACGCTATAATTTAAAACAAAATAAAATTCGGTAATTCCCTAAAAACACGTTCCACCAATGTGGTGATTTTGTAGGCGTCTTTGAAATCAGCACACTCAAATTGACCTAAAACACTTCTTAAACCTATTTAGTCAAATTAGTGGATCTTGCGCATTGTTTGATAACGCTATGGATTTTAAAAAAATAAGGAAAATCGGGTAATCCCCTTTAAACTCCACTTTCCACCAACTGGGGACATTTGCATGGTACAGATTCGAATCAGCCACCCTCGAATTATCCGAAAACATTTCTCAAACCTTTTAGTGTATATGAGTAGGGTTCCCTCAAATAGTACCTATGGCCTACTATAATGTCCATATTTGCTTTTGGGTATGTTTATTTTTATGTGTATAAAGCTATATCTCTTCTTCCAATGGCATAGACTACCATTTGCGAGGAAATTTGAGAATTATAGTTCATGCTAAACGTGCAGTGCCGCTTTAATCTCAATTGTCTTGTCGACCAAACGAAAGTCTGCATGGGAAGTGTTAGGGGAATTCACGATAGGGGAGCACCTACCGGCGACAGGCTGGCGATTGAAACTAAAAGGGCAGCGAATAAAGGTATGTAAAGGCGCTTTTCGTATGAAAGCGCCTAAATTAAAATAGACGCCATTGTGTTTTATGTTGGGAATTTGTTGTCTACATAGCATAATAAAATATGAAGAGTCTTGAAGTCCATGGACTATCAGAATTGAGATTCATATTTTAAATCATTAAACAAGCCTCATGGATCGGCCGTTCCATCTCACTCGTACATTTAACAGTATTTTGAAAGGCAAAAAGTTTCGCTCAAGTAGGAATAACCCTGGTTTAAACCATGTCTAAAGTTTAGATCCCTTTACAGAATTCAGCATTATGTTTTTACCTTGTCGCCGCGTTTCTATTACACATAGAAGCCAGATCTTATTCTCAAAGGATTGGATACAAGAAAGATCCACATCTTTTAAACCTGCTACTTCGTGTGCTTTCAGGACATTAGGGCGTATAGAACATTGGATATGATAAAACTATGAATTTATTTATGTCATGGTGTTCAACAATCCGTAAAGTATCGAATTCTTCTAGGTAGAAAATCTGTCCGGTTCAAGGATGAATGCATCGAGGTCAGATGACGAAAGTAACCAAACAAATCCATGACAACAAGTAAACGTGAAATTTGATAAATGGTGGCGTGAAATGACTAGTGAGCTTTGTTGAGAAAAGTGAAGTTCGTGGATTACGAACCTTCGTTTTGAAATGGATAAAATAAAATAAAGCATTTTAAAAGTAGGAATATTACAAGCAACAATTGTACATCAGGAGAAGATTATGAAGGTCTTAACACCTCACCTTCTACTAGTCTTGTTCAAGACGCTCACTAAGGAAGAGCGGTGCGATTTAAATTATGGTCCAGTCGAACGAAGCGTCTGATGGTCTCTCAGATATGCCAAACATTATAATACAATTGCCGTTTATGAGATCGTATTCAATAGCCAGCTATGTTGGTCGACAAGATAAGAAGATTCCAGTACGACAATAATCACCTGTCAATGGTACCTGTGCAATCGCTAAATGGATCGATTGAAAGCTTAATGTTGGTAGTCCTGTAATGTATGCATCTTGTCACTACATGTCTGGTGGCCTGATGTCCTATGAATACGGTCTATACAATTTCTGTAGATGCCGTACAATTAGGTTATACAAGAGTACCAAGATAGGGTTATGCTGTTTCGGAGCAAGCGGAAGTCGATTTTACTCCGCACTGTACAGAATCGCTAACCAGCGGAGCATAGGGTCTTGTCTTGTTTAATACAATATGATGGTCCTACCAATTTCGCAACCTGGCAACAACGTCGATCGTACAGGTCATCCTTGTTGACCACGCTATTCGA
>JAMKCH010068029.1:0-10101 GCA_023653785.1 Ophioderma brevispina | reverse complement strand
GATACCTTAATTTAAATATTTTAAAACATTTATATACTGCAGTTCATTAGCTTTTAAAAACCGAAAACAGCTTTCAGATCGGGTGTAAAATGGTTGAACTGAAGCTGTTTAAAGACAATAACCGAAATGGCATTCTATCGGGCAATACTTGCAGATGGTAAAGGACCACAGACTCCCAAACAAAATCATTAACAGTTTATAAACAAACATTTCCCTTGATAAAATATTTGCTACTTTAATATCAAATATCAAAATATCTCTAGATAGTGCTATCTAAGTCATAAATAATAATAGTACACTCTTTCCATAGTTTGGATTTGATATAATTTGAACATATCTGTGCGGCATCACTTGCACCTAAACAGAATGTAATTGCAACAAACTATTATGTGTAAACGTCTGTAAAATCGGGTAATTTTAACCAATCGACATCTGATACTGGAAGGAAGATTTAAAAAGCCTTTCTTGCTGCTCTTGAAAAATGAAGTCCATATAGTCTCAGAATGAATGAGAGACTGAACTTCTGTTCAACTGTTTACCATTCTCTTCCTCCTACATTACCACCTGCAATTGAAATACATGTACAAAAAGTGACACAAACTGGATTTTCCTACCTTGCGGAAAATGATGCATATTTCCGGATTGGCAAATGCTATCGCGTTGAAACAAAAAAAAAAAAAAATGATTCCCAAAACAGACCTTTTTGGAGTATTTTTATTTAGACACCCTGTATTTGAAAATATGATAAAAATAATAATATTAATTATAATAATAATAATGATACATGGAAAATTGTGCCCACCGCGCGCCACAAGCAGATTTTTCTTCATGAGGGGCGTTAGAAACGATCCTCTAGATCCCTGGGAGGCGGCTGGTGGCAGCCAAATTTTGTTGTATCATTCACCTTACATATAGGGCTGAACTTTAGTGGTGGTTAGAAGGTGGGCAATTATAGGCAAAAAAAAGTACTAGTCATTTTTATAACCGAAGTGCGAATAAGTGATCAAATTCGACTCTTGACTATATATGCACTTCCAATTCCAAGAAAAAGATACTGAAAATAGTTTCAGAGACATGTTGTATGGATAAAAAGGGCAATTATAAATAGATAAAAAGAAAAGAGAGTTTCCAGAGTCATCTATTAAGGCTGTGATTGATAACAACAACTTGAAATCTGCCAATTTTTTACGCATTTTTTTTAAAAAAGTACCTGAAAATTTACTTTATGTGTTTCCGTGACTTCAGTTATGTGTTTGGGGTACCCCGGGATTCCATAGAGTCAAACAATTTCAGATTTACTAATGTCTGGATGTTCACTGGGTATTGGAAACATAAAATTTACATTTTGAAGGGGTCGATTTTTGAATTATTGACACCCCCTGGCCCACTGTGCACTCGCACTAATCATCACAGCACTCACCTCTGAGGGCCCAGCCGCCTTTCCTTTTTCGATTTCTCTTATTGCCTTCACCCCTTCTCCCGGCTGAACCCTCTTATTAAAAGTGGCAACAGAATTTGGACTCCATGGACTAAGGTGTCATATGTAGTGATTTCAGATATAGACACTCAAAGGATTCTTACCCTGTATTATGGTACAGAACTTCTTAAAGTGAAAACAAAAGGTGATTTTTTAAGCTTTAATTTCATAGAAACACATAAGCTGAATTTCGTATTTGCTCTATACAAAGTAGAAATTTCACAATTTTTTTGTGGCCAACGAACGTTCTCTCAGCTTAATCCTTACAATGGTTGATATTTTTGATATAAAGCTTTACAACACAACAGTGGGCCAAAATCGACTTTTCACATTTTTTTCGTACACCTGTTATTTGAAAATCTTCATTGTTGCACCTTTAAACCGGCCCTTCCACCACATCAAGCCCTCTACCTTCTGATCCCCACTCATTCTCCTCATTCATGATTTCCCTCATCCATATGCTCTTTCCAGACTCTGCCTCTATCTTCCACTGAATTCACTTTCCATCACTTCCTCTCATCCATCTTCCCCCTTCAACATATCTTCCATCCCTTTTTCATTGCCTTCACTATCTTAACACCTTGTTTTGGATTCTCTTTCAGCTCGCTCAGCCCCTTCTCTGCCACCTCCTTCATAGCCTTCGCAACCACTTTCTTTGCTCGCTGTCTTTAAGCCTCTTATAGCTTACCTTATTCTCTTTCTCTCCGTACCATTTTTTTCTCATATCCTTATATGCCTCCCTCACCTCATCATATTCCACCACCCTGTATCTCTCTTCTGTCTCTCCTCTCCTTTCTTCCTACCTTTGTGTTTCCCCCACACACTTCATCACATGCCCGTGTACACCCCCTTCTTTAAAGCACCACCGCCACAATCTACACATCATTCCCCAACAAGCTCCCTACTCTCATCTCAAAAACTTCCTTTCTTTCTTCTCTCTTCTTCTTTCTTTTCAGCTTCCATACTTTCCTCCTCGCATGCACTACCTTCCTCACCACCTTTTTCCCCTTCCTCTTATCCACATCTGCAACCACCAACCGGCGTTGCAATTCGCCTGAATTACCTTAACACTCTTGAGAAATTTTCCCTCCTTCCTCCTTGCCTACTAACACAAATCAATCTCTGTCTCATTACCATCCTGAACTATACGTCACTTTCCTTTTGTCCTCTTTCTTGAACCATTCTTTGCAACCCCGTCTCTTTCCATCTCAAAACTCCAACAACATTCTCCTCTTCCTTCCAGATTCCTCTCCCAAACCCCATTTCCTCCATGACAACCTTCGAAACCTTCGATCCATTTTCCCCACATGCCCGGTTAAATCACCAACACATAAAACCAATTCACGGAAACTTTTCACTCCCATTCCCGCCAACTCATCATAAAACTGTTCATTTTCTTCACGCTTCCCTCCACACTGCGGCGCATAACCACATATCAATCTCACTAGCTCTTCCTCGAAATCCATTATAACTGTTTGATCACCCTATTGCTTCTTTGCTCTTCCTTCTACATCCACCACCTTTTCACACAACTCCCTTTCCACCAGACTCCCACACCCAATCCCTTCACTATTCCTTCCTGCCCACCACATCTTGTACCTTCTTCCCTCTACTAACCCCCCAAACATCCTAGCCCCCTCCCCCTCCTCCACCTCACCTCCTGTACACCACACACGTCCACTTTCCGCTTCCTCAATTCCTCACTTATCTCCACCCCTTTCCCTTCAAACCTCCCCAAGTTCAAGCTTCCAACCCTCACCCCCGAGCCGACCTATCGGGTCGTAAGTAACCGTCATTTGGCAGGGCTGCAACCTGCCGACTCAAGGTGATTCCTCTCACGCTTCCCTGTTGAGGGAGGCAGGTGCCGCCCACCCTAACCCTTCGGGCTGTTGGTGCCCTTTTGATTTGTTTGTTCACAAATAAAAAACCTTGAGCTTCTCACTGTTCCTGGTTCATTACTTAAAACTGCACATTTCATCCTTTTCAAAGGAAATGAAATGACAAAACTTATGAAAGGTAAAACTTTCATACAGAAGTTCCAAGTGTGCAAATGAGGTAATAACTTACAAATTGATTCCCTGTCATGTCGTATGATGCTGTGCAGTAGCGCTGACCCGAATAACAGTGCAAATACATATTTGCATCTGCTACTTCTATATGAAACCTCTAACCCTGAAAGAAGGTAGCGTTTCATTTAGAAGTTTCCAGTATTCAAATGAGCTTTTTGAATAGGAATCTCATGCTCTACAGCACATATCGCACATGCACATCTCATCGCATTTTTACGTCATAAACCTCATTTACATCAATGGGACCGACGCGCACATACTACCATTTCCCACCTGCTTAAAAATTAAGGTTGTTTGGCAGACTGTGATGTGACATAGTGTGCAGGACCATAACCCTAACCTGCTGGTAACCCACTTTCTATTCAATTTACACTCAATTTACGTCTTTACTTTACTTGCATTTTAGAAGAATCAACACCACTGGCATTCACCGACCTATATGACATACAGGAAAACTGGTGGCGATCATGAATGAGATTATTATGAAAAAAAAAACATTGTTTTATAGTAATCTCAGCATCAATGGTACCATATCCATGTCTGCAATAGTCGCTGGATACCCCTTTGCCTTTTGTTTTCTCTTCACTAGATGCTGAATTAAAAAGAAATGCGTTCAGCAATAAAGATGTTAGGTCACCACTTGACAACATTTCTTTTAATGACTTTCATTTCCTTGTTTCATGAACTACTGGTCCAATTTAGTTAACCAGAGAAAATGTAAGGAACAGGAGGTGTATCGCTTCGAGACTCGCTATATAAGCTTTGTTTAATCCATTCAATCCTATGTAATCACGCCACTTAACAATCCCTTGCAATGCCTTCCCGGGATCTGTGCGAACCCGCTCCACACTCGATCTCTCGCAATGGTATCGTTACTGGAGGCAATAACAGCGTGTACATGTGCAACAGTGTTTCTGAAGTTATTTTCTAACAAGCGTTTTACCCGACTTCCAGTTTTGCATAAGTCCGTTATTTTACGTGTCCTTCTAAGCGATTGTTTACTCCAAAAATAGAGGATTTCAAAGTGAAAATTCCATCAAAATCGGCCAAATTTTCGATTAATTTATAAACTTATGAAACTAGTGAATTCAGAGGGCAATTTTGTAAGGTATAATTTGGACGAATTCGAGGATGATAGTCCCTGTTTTTTTTCGACCATTTCTCAATTTTCCGACATTTCCTTGCATGTAACCACAATGGAATACGCGGGCGATGGTTCACTTATCCAAATTCAAGCGACCTTTTCGGTGACAGAAGCGACAAAATTTTTGTAGTGGGTTGAAATTGGCACTCCTCCGGTTCGCTTTTATTTTTGCTTTTTTTTTGTCGGTATCGTGTATGCTGCGCTTACACACAAGTTGAGCCCGGATTCAAGTTTAAGCTTTTAGGCTCTTCTCGGCAATGTAGTAGGCTACGTGGTATTTCCGGGGGCATTTCTGAGGCCAAATGGTGACAGGGTATAAGGTTGTGAATTTTTATAGATTAGGAGGATCTCAAGTATTGGATTATTAATTCTATATGCCATATTCTGAAATGCAGTAAGCGCTACATGTAAAATAAAAATTGTAATATAGAAAAAGTTGTCTGGGTCATTAAGTGATCTTGGGTGTTATTTCCTTAGTATCGTGGTCTCATAGGCCTATCTCCAATTTGCACCTATTTTTACAAGTCCTACAAGTTAATTCAAAGATTTACAGCTATTTACACATTGAGTTCGTCGTAATGAACTTATAAGGCAACAACTTTCCGAATTTATTTTGTGTGTGTTTACTTGTCATGCATTTTTTCACACGCGTGAAACAGATCATATTACCAATCAACATTCAAGTTAAAAAAATTATCCCCCAATATGCATTACAAAACCCAGAATTGATGCGGCCCCTCTGGGGGTCTCGATACAAAGGACATTACGGGTATATTGGTATAAAGATTTGGAATTTGATAACTGCGAAATGGAATCACTTTTCATCAGGACGCAGCCGCGGGCGGCGGGCATCTCCCAACAGTGGCCCCGGCACTGTCCCCTTCAAATTTGATCATACTACCCGCGTTGCGTTTGCTGGGGCATTTAAACGTGCATAACAATTGATTGCTGCGATTCTTTGTCTCTCATCTCTTCAGAATTTACGATAACTCTTTCATCAACAAATCGGCATAGTATTCTGTAGTATGCGTTCTATTTTCCCAATATTTTCAGTTGGACGTGAGAATACATAATCGAAATGAGCGGTTCATGCTGCATGCTGTTTGGGTTTGTTGTTTACATTGGAAACCTATGATGTGCGCAGGCGCCGTGCCGACCTCTTACCAAATCGATCTATCTAGCTTCCTCCCCGGGACTTTGTGACTTAATTCCTAATTGGGTAATTGTGAAATTCAATAGCGGAACCTTCCCGTGGTGCACCCATATCATAGGCGGATTTTAGTGGGTGGCGCAATAGCCGGCGCCGCCCCCGTATTTTTTTGCAAACCAAAGGGGCGGGCCGGGGGCGCCTTGTAATTGTAGAAAATGCCTTTTTCTCTTTTTCCCACGGTTCGCCGGCGCCCTGTATATCTATGAAAAAGACCTTTTGTGGGCGCCCTTGCCTACACAATTTGTAACTTTTCCAGCTCGTTCCGCTCGCCAGGTAGACACAATTTTTTTTTCAACTTGGTCCTAAAATTTTAAAGAGCGATACTTGACTGGCGCCCCCCCTATTGAGAATTCCTGGATCCGCCCCTCTATAGTCTTTGAAGTGTCTGGCGATACATCTCCTCTTCCTACATCTCTCTGGTTGAACTCGTAGAAGTCAAGGTTTTTTTTTATATTCGTGAACAATGCGGGCTCAACCTAAATTGGGCAGTGATAACACCTGTAATCTTTTAAGCTGCATGGGCAATAACAATATCTCTGAATGTCCAGATAAAAGAAATGCAAAGTGCTTTGTCATTTGAATGCCGTGCAGAATTTACTGAATATCATAGCGCCATTATCTCCTGGAGTCAATGTAGTGTGATTATGTACAGCAATCACTGGGTCACTGATATTCAGGATAAGAGATTGAAATACATTTGGCTAACCTTTAGAAATACCCTATCCACATTTATCCGCCGCGGAAGCCAAATCTTTTTAAAAAAAAAAAAAAAAAAAAAAAAAAAAAAAAAAACCTTTTTAAAAAAGCAGGCAACGGCGACAGCGCGAAGCTGTAGGGCCTACCTTGGTTTTACCGTTTCGAAGAAGAACAATTATAGTTATTTTCAATTTAAATATGAACATGATAAGAAAACTATGAACATTTGGAGTTTTAAATTTAGTTGGTTTTTTTTATGATTTTGGCATTTCCCGGTGTTTTGTCTTCATAAGTTGTTTTTAAACCACGAATGTTCGGGTTTAATTTAAGATGAGCTTGATTTGTTTTTATTATTTAGCTTGATTTTGTTCTATTTTTCGCTTGTTTCTACTATTTGGTATTTTGCCCTTTTTCTTCCCCCCGATATTTTTGGCTAATTGTGGCCTTTTGGCCTTTCCTTCCGTTGTTTTTAATAAATTGGGATTTTAGTTTTTAAACATGAACCGTTGGTTTTAATTTAGCTTGAGCTTGCTTTGGTAGCTATTTTGAGCTGAATTTTACACTATTTGGACTAGTTTGGCTTTTCCCGTTTTTCAAAAAAAAATAAAGTTGGGATTATTGTTATGGCGTAAACATCGAGTGTGAAGCTATGGTTTACACGGGCAAACGGCGACAGGCAACAGCGGCAACACCCCAGAACTTCAGGTTACATTTTTTTGCTTGTGCTTTGCTTATCACGTTGGCCTGAGGCAGGGAAATAGTTAACATTTTAAATTAGATGTTGATTTTTTATACGATTTTGGTAAATTTGGCCTTTCTCGTTGTTTTTTCAATAAAGTTGGGTTTTTGTTGCCAACACAATTTGAGCTAGATTGTAATTTTGTGCTATTTTGGCTTTTCCCTTTGTTTTTATAATAAAGTTGAGATATGTTGTTATGAGAATACGTCGATTGTGAAACTATGGTTTTAACACGTGCAACAACGACAGCGCGACACCCAGACGTTCAGGAGTTTCACGTTTTTTTTTTCCTTTTCGGATGTGCTTGCTTATCAAAATGGGCCAAAGGTAACAATTATTAAAATTTAAATTTAGATTGTTTTGATTTATACGATTTGTTAATTCATGGCCTTTTCTCCTCCCGTGTTGTTTTTTTGCAATAAAGTTGTGTTTTTGGTTAACCCATGAAACTCCGAATTTTAATTTAGATTGAGCTGATTTGTACTATTTCGGTGGAATTTTGGCTTTTTTTCCTTCACCCCTGTTTTTTTTTGAGTTTAAAAAAATAAGTTGGATTTTTGTACCTTTGTCATGACTCGTATGACGTCGCGTTTCTCTTACCGATTGTGAAGCTGTGGCTGTTGCCGGTGCAGCGGTCGACAGGACCGGCGACAGCGCAAGACTGCAGATGTTTGCTCATTATTGGCCTTGCCAAGCTGAATTGATACAAACAGCAGGGGCGTTCGGAAGTGCGAAGATGTGGTTATAACTCATAGCAGCTGCGACAGCGGCGACAGCCCAAAGCTAAAAGCTATTTTAGCGGTACGGGGGCATGGGATGCCTCTTTACTACTAGTAATCGTATTTTTGTTCCTTAAATTATCCTTCATACAGGTTGCCGAGTAAAATATGATCTTGCGATATTTTTCTATAGTCACATGTTTTAAGTCCTTTTCAAGTTAATCACGCAGAACTGGCCAGTTCGGCGACCATTAATCACGAAGGAATTATTTTCAAGTTAACCATTGTGTTTGTCCCGCATCCATAAAACTTTCGGTACCGCAAACAAGGGTGAAAATGAGTCATTCTAAATTTCATATCCCCCCATTGTTGTCCCACAAATAAAATGTTTTCCAACATATGCCCGAATCGCCGTATTTGACAGATTTTTCTGAACAATAGCGGGTTTGATATTTAAAAATGCGCAATAAACGAACACCAACTTTAATCATAAAACATACTCTTATATATTTTAATCATTTTATTTTTTTAACACAATAACGAACAAAACACTTAATCATTTGACAATGTTTTCTTTTTCTAAAAAATAAATAAATTCTTATCATTTCATCCTTCTTATATCTTACGCATTGACGAACATAAACTCTCTTATCATTTAACATGTTTTCTATATAACATATTTTCTCAACAAACAAGGTGAGATGGCCCGATTTAAGTATTTTTTCACTCTAACTTCCAAACTACACATCCTTTGGCCTCCCTAACGATTTTCACACAGGGTACATGAGAAAAATAGCTTTCCTTTGATGGCCAAAATTTGACAAAATTTTGATAACTTTCCGTAAAATCTGGGTTCTGTGGACGAGGCTGACAACAAGCAGGGTGAAAGTTTGATCGTTCTTTAACCCGCACTTAAAATGTCCGCATTGAAAATGTTTCTAGCTCGTAATCGCAATTGACTGTTTTCCTAAACCAACGGGTGAAGATGTGTCGTTCTTTTAAAATCTTTGAGACTAACGCGACCAAGGGCCTTACAATTAATTTTTTTGCTTTCAATGTAAAAAGCTCTTCATTTTCCCGGGCACATTCAGAATTAGTCAGTAAAATGCATTTAAACTGAGTCGAAACAACCCCATAGGCCTTGTTGGTGTGGCATTTGAAGGCCATGTCTAAAGCCACTGAATTAGGTGTTACAAACGTATACAAACCTGGCCAGGGTCCCAAAGGGTTTAAACACAAACCTTAACATTAATTGTTTTGTAAACGCAATTACGTGTTTCTACTTCTTCTTGACAAAGTTCGCAAGTTTGTCTTTCTAGTCAAAATTTTAGAATGTTTGGAAACGAAAATTCATTTATGATCCTTCTAAGTTAATCATTCTTAACGTGTTCCAAAACAATCAGGGTGAATTTGAATCTTCTAATAACCCAAAATAACATTTTTTAACCTAATTTACTCCCTCGCCATCGCAATTGCAATCGTTCTTTCAAAACCCGCAACTCAAATATTTTTCTAAACTAATTTCCTCTCATCGTGAAATACAATTTTTTTTCCTCCTTTATAAACAAGTTACAGGTTTTCTAGTCAAAATTTCCGAATATTTGTAACCCTTTCTTTAGAAAACAACTTACTCAATCATTAATAAAACACACAAAGGTGAAGGTAAACAAAAATTCATTTAAGATCCTTCTAAGTAGAATCATTCCTTAACGTGTTTCCATACCAACAGGTGAAGTTGATCGTTCTTATACGCAAATTAAATGTTTACAAGGGTGAGGATGGATCGTTCTTTAAAATATCCTCTCACTATACCCATAGGTAATCCAACTGTAAGATATTGACAGTTTTGTAACATTGAGCATGTTTCTCTAAACAAGGTATATGATGGGTCGTTCTTCAAGGATGCAATTCCTGTCCTTCTAAATTGATATTCTTAACGTGTTTCCAAACAAGCAAGGGTGAAGTTCTTAAACCCGTAAATACACCTGTTTATCATGGCAAAGATGGTTCTTTCTTTAAAGATATCCGTCTTAATATAACCATTATA